>JAJJMC010000728.1:3612509-3642943 GCA_023531435.1 Papaver californicum | reverse complement strand
CACACACACACTTTTTTTTGATGCTCACCTAACTTATATTTTTATACCAAATCTCTCCCCAAAATCTTATTTTTAATGAGAAAATATTCTCCGAAAAAATTATTTCTTCTCTCGGCAATACCCTCATTCATCTTTTGTGATACTCTCTATCTTTCTAACAACTCAATAACAAGAAGTTGTTACCTTAATATAAACTCGAGAATAATATAATTGCATGATATAAACTTGAGAATATGTTCTCTTCACAAAATCAAACCCGAGTGATGAAACCTGATATCTTCCTTCCTTTTTAACGTTTCAAGATATCTGTTGTGTTTCCATTTTCTCGAATATTTTTTTTTTGTAAGGATAGAAAATATCCTTGTCTTAATAATCAAGAGATAAACACAATTATTGATCGAGATTCTCTCACAAAAGTAATTGAAAATTTCCCGCCTAGATGCAATTTTAAATATAACATAGTGGGTGCCTTTATAACACATCATGAGTGTCTTTATCAATAGTCATGGGGTGCCCTTATCCAACAAGAGGGTGCCTTTAACACTTTTCTGGGTGCTTTAACACTTTTTAGCCAATTTTTCCACAATTATTTATTCTTCCAAATTACCTACAAACACAATAAAATGACAATATTAGTACATCAACTGAGAAAAAGCAATATAAATATGAGAACAAATAAGACACGAAAATGTGTCTATCATTACTGGAATATATGGGAATAATCATAAGTTTCTGTAGGGTGTTGGTCGTAACCAAAGGATTGGTTTTGATCACACCCATGGTATGGTTGGTAGTTCTTATAAGACTGAGATTGAAAACTGTATTGATTACCACTATTATATGATGATTGATCATGTGCTCTGTACATGTTATTTCCGTAAGGAAATATGGCGACTCACAGAAAAAGAAAATTTTTAACTCAACCTTAAAAACAAAAACAAAAACAAAAGTGATACTTACAACCTGTTTTCAGAACTTACCTCCCTCATTTGACGAGAGTTGAACACCTTCAACGAGTTGTTAACACCATGAAAAGCTAAAATTCTAAAAAACACCAAAAGAAAAACATGAAAATATTTTAAACTACCAAAACAAGCTAAAAAAATAACAAATCAATTAGTGACTGCTCCCCGGTAGCGGCACCAAAATTTGATGCGTGTCATAAATGCAACAAATTAATCAAGAAATTTTCCACTAATTAACTAGTGATATAACGGTAGTAAGGATCGTTCCCACAGAGAGCTGTGTAATTGATAAGTTATTTAGATTAGAAAAACTAGAATAAATACTAAAATGAGGGTTTGTGAACTAGTTAACTAAAAATAAGAATAAAGAAATAATAAGAAAGAAAGATGATTAGGGAGTCATTCGCCTCTACCAAACATTAACTCAATTAGTATACTTATCTATCTTTCATTAAAATCATTTAGCACCAACCGTAGAATAGAGGGTACGCTTAGTTATCCCCAAAACTTCTTATACCAATGGATAACAGGTATGCTTAGTCGCCGGATTTTATCCAACTGAGCCACCTTGAGGTTCGCTTACAAGTGTTTGTGGGGAAAACAAATTTGAAGGCTATTTTAGGAAAAGTGGGTGAGCAGGTGATAATTCGTCTAATCCCTAAACATTTATACTGTTGAAGTACTTTGTTTATATTCGAGAGATCAATCTGTATAATCCTAACCTAAACCAAGCAATGGTCGTTCTAATCTTGTTTCAGTCACAAAGAAGAAGGAGAAGGGTTGGTCTTAGAAAGGGAAACGAGAGAAAGATTGAGGTTAAAGTATCAGACTCTGTTGGATATAACAGGTGTGAATATTTGTGGCAATTATCTGTGTGAGAAGGTTGAATGACCAAGTTGTTCGATATTGTTCTGTGTTAGACTTAGACTTGTCTGTCGTATCAACTTAGACTTCTTGTCTGTTCAATAGATTGAAAATCTATTTATATCATAGATATTGTAACCGTTTACCAAACCTCCTCTCTGGAGAAATTGTCAATGGTTGAGTAGTAGTGAAGTGGAAAAAATAGAAAAAATGTTGACAACGCTCCCTACTTTGTTTAAGGTTGAATGGACGGTTGCTCAACCTACCACTCCCCTACTCAACTGTTGATCGAATTTTCCTGAGTCTTCTCAGTAGTGGGTGCATTGCTGTACCACGTACCATAGACCGCCAGAAAAATACCCTAGTGAATATCCCCCCATTTGTGACATCTTTTATGTATCGTGTAATTTTTGTAGCATTGGTCACTACTATTGTGAAGTCAGATGAAACCTACTTAGTTAGCCGTTTGACTAATGGCTTGTCATGCATCACCAAACATGAATAATGAATCTTGATGATCCCGACAGGATTAGTGAGGCTTGCAAGGAGCAGGTAGACTGAAAATAAATATGTATTTATTTAGGCTTCATGTCAAGACTCTGATGTGCTTGAGTGGGCAGTGTAAGTTCGGATATGTCAACTAATATTGACATGCTGAATTGAATAGGTGATGCCGGATGCAGGCATTGTGTAGGTCAAACACTGCCTTTCACGTCATTAGCGAGAGGTGATGGATGGTAGTGAAAGAGTGATGAAGAAAATATTTGAGTGTTGTAGTGACTAAGCATATGTAATCATACATATGTATGGAGTCACATAAGTCAATTAATATTGATATGCTGAATATAGAAAAATAGGTGTGGCATCCTGAGTATAAGCATATGTGTAGCATGATGAGCACAAGAATATGTTGTGAGTCCACACATGAAAATATATGTGTGAGAGGCCATATATAAAAAACATATGAGTGAGGCCTAGTATTGATTTGATAGACAAGGAAAGAATCTTGAACTGGATGAAAATTTGAGCTTAGTAGGTAAGGCAGATAAGCTTATATAGGTGATATACAAAAGCCTGCTTAGGGTTAAGACGGACAATCCCGCCTAAGACGAACAAGCTTAGACGGGCAAGCTTGTTGTAAGGTATACTTGATAGGCAAGCTTGGACGGGCAAGATGCTGCTAGGTAGGCTTGACATGCAAGATTGGACATGTAAGGTTAGACGGGCAAGCTTGGACGGGCAAGAGGATTCTTTGTGAAATTTCGTCGCCTGAAAATTCAAATTTAGGGTTTTCACTGGAAATGCTGTAAAATCTTCATACATAGTCTCTTTTCGATGATCTACCCCAACTTTTTGATGATTAGAATACCATCTACCTCTTACCATGGAAGGATTTGAGTTTTGAGTTCGTTCAGGGCCTCAAAAAGATGAAACAGACAAAAGTTAGGAAGAATTCAGGAATTTTTCAGTTATCTTAGTTGAATGTTTTGATCATATCTGTTAGCTTGTTTGTCTGATTGATGTGATTCTTTAGTATGTTGTACAAGAAATCCATATGAAAAGTTTGGTATATAATTCATTCCTTGATTCGTTACTGATTTTTCCCAGATTACGACTTTGTACAAGGAAGTGTAGAATTATTTCTGACAATCTTGATATAAAAACACAACTTTAGGCCTCTGGGCCATTTTGCTTGCGTCTTGAATGTATAATGAAGGATGTTTGTGCCATTGGTTGCTTCCTTAAGTAAGGATTGACGTATCTAAGGTTAATTTTATCTAGTAGAAGCTATGTTTTGTGTTTAGCACAATTCTTGATTTGGTGTCTGAGCACACCTGTAGTACTTTACTATTTTACCCCTGATAAAAACCCACCATCTACAACAAGATGTAATTCAATAGAACACTTTAAAGTTTGTGAATTTAAGTTTGATCCAAGTAGTTAAACTTTGTATGCTCGTTTCACTTACTGTTTTTGTCTTCACACATGATTGCTCCACAGAATCCCTCTGCAAGGTCTCACGCTTTCTACTTGTGTAGGAGATGCTAGACAATTACGGATCGCTTAAATCCCTACTAGCATTAGAATGATCAACATAATAATCCAATTGTACATTTGAACAATCTAGAAAATCAATCATAAACCCTAGATGTAGTGAAAACAAACGATAATGACTAAAACTCCAAATAGCTTGTATAACTAATAAAGCTTCATGTCTAGAACGTTGAATTCATCCTTAATCAATAAAAGATTTAGCTACTCATATTACAAAGAAGAATGGTTTCCCTATAAATGGGTAAACCCTAGTTTTTTTTATATAGAATTGTAGTAAGAGATAGATAGATTAATTAAGATATATATCGTTTGAGCCTTGGATGTCTACTTTTATAGCCTTTGATGCTTGGCCCTCAAGTGTCCTCTCCTTTTAGGTATTAGAATCCCATTTGAACTAAGTTTCCTTGATTTAGAAATTAAAAACACATCAAAACAGACCCCATAGGTTAGCCACAGTGGGCATGGTCGATTCTCATGAAGCGTGTCGACTCTATGACCAAAATAACTCTAATTCTCTATCCAAACTTGTTACAATCGGCATGGTTGATTCCCAATGAACTGTGCCGACTTTATGGCTTAAAAATCCAAGTTTTCTATCCAAAAAAGTGTTATGGTCGGCATAGTTCGTTACCGTGCCGACTATTGTGTTGTAGATGACTTTTTCTTGCTTCAGTTGTTTTGTTCATAACTTCTTCGTCCGAACTTGGAATAAACTCATTAATTTTGTGTTCACTTAGTATTCTCGTACTCTTCAATATGGTATTAAGAAATTCTAGATTTGAATGCGTTGAGTTTTTTCTTTGGCCCTTCTTCATTGGTAGACTTCAACCCCTTGCTCATTTTAGCACTTTGTAACTCATTTTTGGATGATTCATCTAATATGACACATAAGATAGAAAACAAGAGTAATAATAAGTAATATGAAATAATTATAGCTAATACAAGTATGGATTTGACACTAGAAACATGTAAATTAAGCACTTATCACTTGCATCACCAATAAATTGATACTAGTACCTTGCTTTATCTATGCATTGACACAATGATGGATATAGTCACTAGTAATCGACTAATTATTCACAATAGCAGTATCACTGATGCCCTTCACTACAAAAAGCTTCTGGAACTCTCAAGTTCTTGTATCAAGCTGCTATTGATGCTGACGACTCTGTAATTCTTTATATTCATTGGCCATCGCACGTTGATGCCATGAAGTGTTACTAACTGATGATGAGTTCCTCGCTCACTCCCATGCCAACATCTGGTATCATCCACCAGCAGAGGACATCGCATGCACATACCACCGACCGTTAATGCCAATTGATGCCATCACATCACCGGGAGATCAACATTCACTTAAACTTGTCTAAACTTGACATATAAGAGATAGTAGGTACCTTATGTGTCTCACCAATTATGCACGAGACTTTCTAGTATAATTAAACTTGATACTCATCAATCAAACTAATAACTCAACAACATACTGATTTTTGGCTCAACCGCTTGACCAAGTAGTCTCTCTTTTGACTCAATCAACCTAACAGTAGCAATATTTGGCTATACTCATTAATTTTTACGAGATACCAATTATGTCACATGTAGGGATATCTTTAAGGTTTTGGTCTGACGGTCTACATATGTGCAATGTAATAATACACACATAACGGAAAAGAGAAGTTAGTCGTGGGATAATAAAGAGGAAAACGGATAATGGATGTGAACTTCTGTTGGTCTTCTTCTCTCTGCGGATGTGACCACTTCTTAGATCCCTTACTTTGTTCACTCCGCCCACTTTATCCACTAACTATGAGATCAATGTATGCTACAACTACTATAAATAGGTTACTAGACCTATTGACTAGACATACAAGTCTTATATAGGTACTTTTACAAGATTCACATCAATTGAACTATAAAAATACATTTTATCTCAATGATTGCAGAGCTTTAGATCCTATTCTAAAATCCTAATACTTTGATTGCACTCTTTCTCTGCTTTCCTCTTAAGATCAACAATTATCCTCCTGATATGACCGAAGCAATAGTCGAACGATCATTTTTTGGTTTAGGCAAGTCTTGTTTGATTTTGATCTCTCGTTCTCACTATAAACTTCAACCTACCCCTTACTTTGCACTTTATTATTTTTAACCTAAAACAAACCCAAATAATCTAGTTTCAAAAGTGTAACTTGAAAGATTTAAAAAAAAAATAATAGTTAACATTGTTTAAAATAAATAAATCAAGGTTTCGTTCACTTTAATTATTCTAATATCTTTCGTAACATTTTTCATTTGTTATTTCATTGTTTGATTCATTATTTTTTTCTATTCTCATTTATTATAATTAATTATTAGGGTTCAATTAAATCTAAATAGATAAGTAAAAGTTATTATGTGGGTTCTTTTCTTTGTAAACACCGGACTTAGAGTTTACATTGGTAGATACATGAGAGTAATACAAAAAATACTACCTCGATACTCATCAAGATAGGAGTTTGATGAGCTTGATCAGAATAGGATTGCTTTCAGTAAGATGGGGACCTTTTATGAAGAATTTTTTTGCCATTATTTATAAACGGAAAGAATATAATCGGATAATATACGTATAACCACTAAGATTTGTCATTATCTAAATTCGTTTTGATTAAGATGTGTAGTTATCCTAATAACCTCAGGGATATGAAGTTATTTTATTCCAACTTCATTAAAATTTATAGTTATTTTAATTAACCATTTAGATTTTTCTATATTTCCTCGTCCTAACTAAATATCTTCGTGCAAATATGATTTATTTCATGGAGGGACAAGTTCGGCTTAGCGGATTGAGCTTTAAAAATTATCCAAAAACCTATTTGTTAAACTTGTCCTTGTAAGTTGACAGCCTGCTGGGCCAAAAGCTTGTTAGGCCTGAATCTCGTTGGGTGTGCTAGGATTTGGGAGATTATTAAGTGGGTGTTCTAGGATTTGGGAGACTATTAAGTTGTTATGTAATTTCCATCTCATCCACGTTCACTACAGTAATGATGGTGTGAGGATATAAAATCTCTAACTATACATGTTCAAATAATATGGATGGAGTATTTGATTATGATGAAACAAGAAGCACTGAAACAGAACTTCTTGATAAGTATTGAAACAAACGTCTGAAGCAGACAGCATCATTGCATGATCAACACGTAAGTTGCGGGAAAGTGTGTTACATTATACGAAAAAGATAGCTTCATTGCATAACCGACACACAAGTTGCGGGAAATCCTGACACAGTAAAAGGATCTGACAAACAGCAGTGCATGATGGACACGTCTCAACTGTGTACATTGCGGAACAAAAGAAATTAAAGCCTGACAAGTCACTCTCAACTGGCCACATGTCAGACATGCTATAATTCTAACAAGACCGCAATGTTCATCCAAATCCAAAAACAACAACTTGAGTACAAATCCACAGAGGAAGTGCGGGATATGCGAAAAGCCAAGGGAAATATAAAGAACGCAAATCAAGTCTTGCGGGAAATGCAAATAAGTCTTGCGGGATACGCTACATTCCAAAGTTAAGATAAGAACTAATAGGTGGAAAGTTTAGATTTGAGGGACCCATAGTATTTGCTATAAATACCAAACTTTAGAACAGAAAGAAGAACTGGAAAATTTTGGGAAAATTGGACTTAAGGAATAGGATCAGAGTAAAGAGTTTAGGTATGAGACTGGTGTTAATTTGATAGCTTACCTGTTCTTTGATTATTTGGATTTTAATTATGTATTTGATATTTATTCTGTAACATATAAACATGAATAAAAATGATCTAAGACTTTATCACCCGTGGATGTAGACAATTTGATTGTCGAACCACGTTAAATCATTGTGTTGATTTTTTTTTAATTTGTTAACATGTTATGATTTCATTTTAATAGATTTGATTTTATGTTTTGACTCTAATAGTTGTGATCCAAAGACCCAAAATTTTGGGTAATCACAATTTGGCGCTAGAAACAGGGAGGTAGTAAAGAATTTATTCTACCTGTCCAAATTTTCATCTTTAAAATCTTGAATCTTGTTATGTTAGAAAACTCTTTTCCTTACAAGTACAATGATTTAAAGTGATATTGTAAAAACTTTACATATAGTTTTTCTCCAAACTTATCAGTTGATGTTTATATAGATTTAATTATTATGTTCATACACAATACTTCTCTATTTCTTGCCTCTCATATATGTTAAATTACCATATATGTTCTTTTAACTATGGGTTTGGAAACTTAGCTCATAAATTTTCACCAAAAATATGTTTATAACAATTTTGCAAAAGAATTTGCTCTAAAATTATTAAGTTTATGTGTCTCTAACTTAGCTGATTGTATAGATTAAAATTATGTTACATCTAACTAGTTTTTTGATTCTTGTCAAAACACTAAAATAATTTTGAATTGAATTTCCGAACTTGCTTCTGATTTGTCTGAAAAAAAAAATGATTTCTTGAACTTATAAAACCTTAGTTAAATTAGAAAATTGTCTAGCTTATATGTAATATGTTAAATTTTAACTAGATATTTTCTATCAATCAAATTGCTTTATATACTTATTGCGAATGTTAAAAGTCCATGAAACACATATCTCATTATCTGAGCTCTTGTTTAGAATATTGACAAAGAAACTTCTACGACAACACGAGACTGAACAAAGAAGATATCATAATACCTCAGAAAAAGATTGCAGAAATGGAAACAGTGGCAAATAGAACCGTGCAAGAACAAGATGTTAATATAGGAAATTTGGAAAACAATGCAATAGAGATTCCACAAGAAAGAGAAATAGTGGAGGAATCCCAAGGACCACAACCCATGAATGATCAAGCAAACAATCCAGTTAATCAGACAGGTAATCAATCACATGAAGAAGTATCTCAAAACAGGGTTGATCGCATTCATCAATTGATAGAAGAAATGAATGAAATGCGCAAGGTACAACAGACTTGTGCAGAAAAAATTGCACTCTTGACCCAAGAAAATCAAATGCTCAAGCAAAAGGCCCAACAGGATGTGGAAGCATCCATAACTAGAATACAGGGGCAAGAAGTAAGCTCAAATAGATCCGCAAAAAGTAAAGCAAAAATCAATAAAGATCAAAGAGTGACGGTAGTGGAAGCCGCACATCAGCGATATGAACCTGATAGACTAGATTATGATGATTCAGAGCTGTAAAACAATAGATGGCAAAAATATTTTGAGGACATGGAGCAAATGCGAGAAGAAATCAAAATTTTGAAAAATAAAGAGGGAGAACGACTTGAAGAAGTGCTAAAAGAAGCCAGAAGAACACCGTTGGCACCACACCTTGCGTATGCGTCTATACCACATAAATGCAATCTTCCCATCTTTGAATGTTATGATGGGACAAAGGATTCGGTGGCTCACTTAAAATACTACAACCGCAACATGACCCGATGGGAATAAGATAATGTTATCATGTGTCGATATTTTCCGTCAAGCTTAAAAGGGACAACTTTAACATGGTATGATAATCTTCCAGAAGGGTCAGTACATTCTTACCCACAAGTGACTCGTAAGTTCCTAGAGACGTACATGTATAATAAACCCGCAGACGCTGGGATAGACAAGTTATTTTCCCTTGCGTCTTGGACAGAGGAGACCATCTGAGACTACACAGACCGATGGCAGGCGATTTGTCAAGCAATAAGGAATGTAACTCCAGAAATTTCTATTAACTGTTACAAATGGGGGATAGCCAACCGAACGAGCCCACTCTTTGTAGATATTCATGGAAAAAATCCGAACACCAAATGGAATCTTAGGGAAATTATTGAAAAATATACAAGGTTACAGGATATTCAAAAACAGCATCCGAGAATAATTTCCCAACATCAGAAGGTTGCCAACAGGGTAAATTTTGTAGAACCATCAACAAGTTCCGGAAAGAGGGTTGCGGGAGAAAATCCTGATATTGAATCCAAACGAGGTAAGGCAGATGATGAAAGAAAGTTCAACCGTCAATTTGAGGATCGTGTTTTCACTAAACTCAACACACCTTACCCACAAATTCTAAATGCAATTAAGAACATGCAAGATTTTCATTGTCCATGGAAAAAAAGAAAGCAGCCATTACACACACATAATTCAAAGGATTATTGTGAATATCATTGCTATCAAGGTCATCCCACAACCAGATGCAGGAATTTGAAGATGCAAGTTCAAAGATTGATTGATATGGGAGAACTGAAAGAATTTCTTTATTTGCCCAATCCTCCACCAAGGCTCAATATGGGAAAAACTGTAAATATTCCACAAAATGACCGAACTATTAATATGATTTCCTATACCGAATCGGGTCAATCATCTATGAACTAGCTATTGACAAGAAGATGCATAAAAGGGTTCACATTCATGAAGTCTTCAAAGTTGCGGGAAGAGTTACGGAAACATGGGAAGGATGGATGGATTCCTCGTTAACTTTTTTCAGCAGATGAGGTTGATCAGGAAATTGAAACACATAATAATCCGTTGGTGCTTACTCTACCAATATCTGGATGGAATGTCAAGAAGATCCTCATGGATGGGAGTAGTTATCTTAATGTGTTATTTTATGATACCTTCCAAAAAATGGGATTAAAGGACGATCAGCTTACACCTTCTTACTACACAATATATGGGTTTAATGGGAAAGCCTCAAAACCAAAAGGGGAAATTTTAATTGATGTTATGGCCGGACCGATAAGTATTTTGAATAAATTCAGTGTAATGGAGGCTTCATCTCCATATAATGACATCATTGGTAGATATTGGGTCCACCAATTGAAAGGAGTAACTTCAATATATCACCAATACTTGCGATTCCCCACACCGCAAGGGGAGATGGAGATAAAAGGTGATCAGAATGTAGCAAAATCTTGTATCCTCGCAGAAATTCGCATGAATGAGGAACGAGTTCAGTAACAACAAAGCAGAAAAAAAGAACGAAAGATAAAATCCAAAGAAGAAGCAATAAACCAATATTTGACTAAGACTACGGGGAGTGAGACAGTAAATGAAACAAATAAAAATACTTCATTGGAGGAAAGCATACCAAAAATTGACGGGGGAAATCTTCCAGCATAGCAATTAAAAGGGGCTCCCACACTTTTAGGAGCTCCCAAATCCACTTTTACAGCAATTGAAGAAAACAAAAATATCAACATAGGAACATAAGAATTCCCCGGAATGATTAAGATTGGAACACTGATGGAAACGGAAAGGGAGCATAAATTGGTCACTCTACTTAGAGATTATGTGTATTTTTGCATGGAAAATGGAGGACATGTCAGGCATTGATCCGAGTATTGTTCGACATGACTTGCATATACATCCGGGAACTACACCCTTTCGGCAACGCATACGCAAAGTAGCACCCGAATATCATTTGCCAGTTGAAAAAGAGTTAAAAAGGTCATGGATGCAGGGTTTATTCGAGAGGTGCGATATCCAACTTGGATTTCAAACATGGTGATTGTACCAAAAAAGAATGGGGGAGTAAGAATTTGTATCGACTTCACCAAATTAAACAAGGCATGCCCAAAACATAGTTATCCACTTCCTAGCATTGATCAGTTGGTGGACGTGGTTGAAGGACATGAGGCTTTATCCTTCATGGACGGGCATTCAGGGTATAATCAGATTGCTCTAGCTGAAGAAGATCAAGAACACACTGCATTTTTCACTCCACACGGAATATACTGCTACACCAGGATGTCATTTGGGCTAAGGAATGTAGGAGCAACTTATCAGCGTTTGGTATACGCAATTTTTAAACCATGGATTGGCCGCACCCTGGAAGTCTATGTAGATGACATGCTGATAAAGAGTAAACTTTCAAAGGATCATCTACAATACTTGAGAGAAATATTTGAGGCTTTACGAAAATACAGAATGAAAGTCAATCCAGAAAAATGTATTTTTGGGGTTACGTCAGGAAAGTTTTTGGGATATTTGGTCACCAAAAAAGGGATTGAAGTTGATCCGGCAAAAATTCAGGCAATTGTTGATATGCCATCTCCAAGGAATGTTAAAGAAGTACAGAAATTAAATGGTTGTTTGGCCGCACTCAGCAGATTCATTGCTAGATCATCAGACAGATGTAATCCCTTTTTAGACACCTTGAAAAAGAAAAGTAAATTTGTATGGAACGAGAATTGTGAGCAAGCCTTCCAAAATATCAAAGCTTATCTCGCTACATTACCCGCACTACAAAATCCAAAACCAGAAGAAGTGCTCGCCTTGTACATAGCCGCAACAAAAGATGCTGTAAGTGCGGTAATTGTACGGACAAATGACAAAGTAGATAAACCAGTGTACTACATCAGTAAAACTTTTAACCTTGCAGAAATGAAATATACCAAAATTGAACAATTAATATTAGCACTGATTTTTGCTACCCAGAAATTGCGCACATATTTTCTAACACATTATGTGCGGGTACCAAGCAAAGCTCCGCTAGAGTCCATACTGAAGAATGCGGGAAAAGTAGGGAGAATAGCAAAATGGAATGCATAACTGGAACAATTCCACATCTTATTTGAAATACAAACTGCACAAAAGTCGCAAGTCCTGGCAGATTTTCTTGCGGATTTACTACTAGATGATGATTTTGAAATCCAAGGTTTTCCCTGAATAGAAAACGATGATTCCCAAGATATTTTAAGCTCTGTAAATTCCCGTAGATGGGAAGTATTTGTTGATGGGGCACAGAATAAAGAAAGTGCGGGAATCGGAATTGTGATTACAACTCCTACAGGAGATCGAATGGTACATGCATTTCGTCTTGAGTTTGGCGAACATACAAATAATATAGTGGAATATGAGGTTGTGGTTCATGCTCTTAGTCTCATCATTGAATTGGGAATATGCGATGTGCGACTCACAAGTGATTCACAATTTATATTCGGCAGGTTGAGTTAAAATATCAAGCGCTTGAATGAAGATTTGATAGAATACATCCAAACATAATTTTCGACATTTATCTAGAGATTAGAATCGCTATGCTAATGCATTAGCATTTATTTCTTCAATGATAAAAGATCAGAATACATCAGCAGTCAAAATTGGGCGCATTTATGAGCCGTCAATTAAGTTGTGGGGAGTCGAAAACATGGAAGAAGAAGTTGGGGAAGATATTAAAGATGCAGTCCTTAAAGATGATAAATTTTCCACAAAAATCAGAAAATGAATTATCCGGAGAAGATTGGAGGATCTCAATACATGAATACTTGCAAGATGGGATATTGCTCGCAAACACTAAAGAGGCAAGGAAAGTGCAATCAAAATATGTGAATTATCAGTTGCGGGATAAAATTATGTACCGCAGGTTTTTTTTTTGACCGTTACTTTGTTGTTTATCACAAGAAGAAGGGCAATGAATTCTCAAAGATATACATTATAGAGATGCGGGAAATCATGGTGGAAGACGATCACTCGTATTAAAAGAAATAACGCAAGGATATTACTGGCCATTTATGCATGAAGATGCGGAGAATCTGGTAAAAAGATGCGAAGAATGCCAACGTTTTGCAAAAAGAATTAAATCTCCTGCAACGAAACTCAATTCCGTACTCAACCCCTAACCGTTTGCAAAATAGGGAGTGGATATTGTTGGGCCTTTAGTGGAAGGAACACGAAAGAGAAAATACTTGATTGTAGCAACAAATTATTTCACTAAATGGGTTGAAGCCAATGCTCTTGCACATATTAGAGATATAGATGTTTTCAAGTTTTTATTTGAAAATATAATTTGCAGATTTGGAATTTCGGTAGCCATAGTCTCAGATAATGGACAACATTTACAAGGGAAATATATTGATATGCTTTTCGAAGCATTTAATATTCCAAAGAACAAGTCCACTCCATTTTACCCACAAAGTAGTGGACAAGCTGAAGCAATGAATAAAACTATTGCCATGAATCTAAAAAAAACTCTAGATGGGCATCATAAATGGTGGAAAAAACTAAGGAGTGGGAGGATTTGCATTAAAAAGGGAATTGTGTGGGACATCCTTGCGGCTATATACTTTTGTAAATCCATCATCTTGAACTCTATCAAGAGTGCTGTTGACCCCTTTTGCAAGTCCAACTCGAGTTTCCACCCTCAACCAAGATATACAAGCTTTTGCGGCTTCAAATTTTTTCTTGCACTTATCTGCCTCGACGACAGATTTTTAAACACTTGTCTTCCAAAAAAATATTTTTCCTCTCTTCGAAGCCAAGTCCCTAGATAACCTTTCAGACTTCAAAGTTTCATGATGCAATTTGTCTTGCGCCTCTTTGGTTCTAGAAGATAAAAGCTCCAGCTGAATTTGCGTTTCATTAGCTTGGAAGTAACAAGTTCCAGATGTCCTTTGAGTTCCTCCACCTTAGCATTGGCAGCACCAAGCTCTCCTTCAGCCTTTGCAGCTCTTGCGGCCGCATCTTTGTATTTTCCTTCAAAATCTGTAACAAAGATAACAGGTTAATTAATATGGAAATAATATTCAATTTCAAATATACAATAAAATAGGATACCTCTTGCGAGGGATTCAAACTCTGCTAATTCGTGAGCCATTGCATCTTTAGTAACATCAAGGAAGTCATATTCATTTGAGAGTTTCTGATAATTCTCCGTAAGTTGCTGAAGATCTAAATGACATTGATCTAACTCTGCTTGCTTCAATTACCGCAACTGATTAGATTTGTTTGTACATTTTTCAATCTCTTTATGTAAGCGGAAGATATCACTTTCACGCCGAAGAACGGTGTCAGATAGGTTGCGGATTTTAGTTTGTGCATCCGCAAGCGCTTTCCCTTTAGCATAAGCCTCTGAAGCTGAGCTATCTCTGTCTTTAATAATTTGCACCATGTACGAAGAAAGCTGAGAATTATGATGTGACCCGGAACGAGAAATTCCCGCAAGGATATACTGACGCTCCACACAGAGCTTGTGATTTTTCTTCTTCTAACTTCTCTAATTGTGCACGCGCTTCAAGAAGACAATCCTTGGTCCATAGCAAAGTAGCATCGTACTCTATCTTCTTGCAGAGGAAATTTCCATATAAGAGTCGGTGCTTTGATTCTGACTCATTCAACTTATCAACCAGCTTATTAAAATTTTCTTTGATCTCCACATTTTCATTATTAACTTTCAACGCATGCTCTTTCAGACGCATGCCTCTATCTCGCATCCTAGATATAAGGTCTGAATCCTCCGCTGATCTCATAAAATATTTCAGAAAAACATAAAAATAAAGAAAGAAAAATAACGAGATGAAAAATATCAAACCTTGATTTTGAAGATCAAGCAATTGCTGACGAAGTGCATTATTTTTCTGCTTCAAACCCACATCTTCTTTTTCCACAATCCTGAATTGGGACTCCATCTTCTTGGATCGTCCCTTAAAAAAAAATTATAAGTAATGTGTGTGGCGTTTTGACCCCGGGCAAGCTGCAATTTATGGGATTAAAGTTATAAATAAAAGATGAAAATAAAATGAAATCTAAGGTTATTAAAACAATAAAAATACCTGCAAGAGATCTTATTGCGGGAAAGAGTACACTTCACCATCTGCAAGTGCAACTGCCTCCGCAAGAGATGAAGGCTGATTTATGTAGAAGGAGGGGTCGACGGGTTGGACTTGGCCACTTAACCAAGCATCTTTCACTATGTCATACGGTGCAGACCGCATGTACTCCCGCAAATTAGCGACCGCAGGATTATCAGTTGCCACCGTCTAGAAGTCGTGCGGAACAGATAGCAGCTCCTTCGACATAAACCAACAAAAGGCTTCCTTCTCTTCACCCAAAAGATTTTGATATTCCGCTACTCCTTTTCCTTTATCCCTGTGTGGGATTTCCTCACTCATTTGCACCGCAGCTGTTGCAACATTTCCTTCAGAAGGAGCCACTTCCATTATAACGGCTGCGGATTCACCTTCCATAGTTACGGCATTTGCCGACTCACCCTCTTCACACCGCAACACTTTCCGATTCACCTTGAATGGGGGGATCCTCCTTATCAGATGAACCATCTTCACTTATAAAAGGTCCAAAAAAATCGTCTCCAAACAAGGGAGAAAGTTGAGAAAGGAAGAAAGGTTCAGGATCATCAACTTGGTGCGGAAAATTGACCGCAACATCTGTAGCATCCACCACAGCACCAGCTTGTTCCGCAGATTCGAAATTTGTTATTTGAAGGGAAACAATATGCTCTTCTTCATGTCTCTCAGGAGCAGAGCTTTCCTTAGCTCTCAAAATAGGTTGACTAGGGGAAGAATTACGAATCTCTCCCTTTTCTCTGTCAGTGGAATCACGAGGCGTGGCCTTAGCCTTCTTCCGACCCTATCAATATACCACAGGAACTCATTAAATAAAAATCATAAGGATCATAAGATTTCATTTGAATAAATCAATACCTTTTCTGCTGGAGTTGGGGCTTTGCGTTTAACCCCTGAATCATCTTTTGCGCCCCTTAAAGTTTGCGGCTATAAAAAAGAAGAAAAAAAATTAAACAATGTTTAAAGCATGACATAAAAAGATAGAGAAAATTTACGTACCACATTAACAACGGGAAAAGCGAAACCTTCAAAGTCCAACCGCCAAGGGCAGTAAACATCAAAACGCGTTAGAAGGTTGTAAACCACGCTTTCTTGAACGAACCCGAAGACCCATTGACCTTCAAAGACCAGAGGGGTGCGGTACCACTTAAAATTGTGATCATCGCGGATTTTTTCTTTTAAAGGATCTTGCGTCCCAGGAACGAATTGTCAATCTCCCATACCAAGCGGAATCCTTCACCACCTTTGCGGCCCAGCCCAACACTCCACTTTTTATAATTCTTCATAGCTATGTTGTCCGCATATGTAGTATGGAAGTTTTCGACCGTGTAATGTTTACGTTCCACAGAGTCAGGAACGTAACAGGTGAAATTGGTTTTTCCCTTACTTCGCATGCTACATTCATCCAACACGCGCCACCAATTCCCGTTGTATTGGGTAATGGATCGGGCTAAACCGTGCGGAGACTTGTTACGGCTTACGAGACCCTCAAATTGGAAAAGATTCCCGGTCTGGTACAGAGGAAGCTGCAAGCCCGCATCCAATACTCCTACGGGTATTAACAACCTGTTGTTGGTGTACTTAAACTCCTCCATCATTTCCAATAAAATTTCATCTCCTTCATCATGATCGTAGAAGGAAACTTTGAATTTTTGAAGATTGTGTTTCCTTTTAAATTCCTCAAGGTTCATCGACCTAAAACTCAAGTTTTCGTGTGACCGCTTATTCTTAGGAGCTGGTTTGTTGGACGCAACAGATACATCTGCGGACTTTATCAAGTGAGAAGGTTGAACTCTTGAGCCACCAGATTCATCTACTCCTTTCTTCTTCATCATAGTATAGCGGGATGATTTCCTATCTAAAGGATGATCATCCTGTTGAGAAGCACCACCAACAACTTTGTTATCATTCTTTCCAGACATGATATATCTTTATCTTCATAAGAAAATAAGAGAAGGTAAGTACAAAATGATCAAAAACAAAAGCAAAACAGAAATGTTACAGAACTAAAGGACAACATGATGATTATTATTGAACTAGAATGTAAACAAGAGAACAACTCTCTGATCAAGAAAAGGAAAGATTTATAGATTCAATGAGACAATCATAAACCATCATCATGGAGAAAACCAACAATACAAAAGAACTTGATTGAAACAAATAAACAAGATCATCATCATCACCATTCACTTCAACAGATAATGTGCAGATAAACAAGAATATGATCATCATACACTATAAATGATTCAGTTATAAAAATTGATAGATGAACAGGTACATTAAAGAAAAGAACAAAAATCTAACCACATGAATAAATTAGGAGTATTACCTGAAACGAAGATGATTGAATGAAAAGAATACTTGATCCCGATGCAAAAATCCTTAATCACAAAAGTTCAGAAGAATGAAAAGGTACTGAGGAATCTTTGAAAAGTTCAGAAGAATGAAAAACAAGAAAACTTTAAGGAGAAGAAGACAAAGAAAATAAAGAATGAGATAAATGATGTGACTAACATTAAATAGGAGAATACTGAAACTGACAAAACCATCGAAAAATGAAAGAGATAGAAACTTTATCAAAGATATGATTTCCTTGAAAATCGCCAACTGACAGAAACGTGGGAGAAAATTTATTATTGCGTGAAAATCGGAAAAGTGAAGCTAAACGTGGGAAGAGAATTTATTGCTAGCGTGAAAATCGGAAGAGTAATAATTATTTTTCCTTTCTCAAATTTTACCAAGTGCCAAAATTCAAAAGAAAAAAGGGGCAAATTGTGAGGATATAAAATCTCTAACTATACGTGTTCAAATAATATGGATGGAGTATTTGATTATGATGAAACAAGAAGCACCGAAACAGAACTCCTTGATAAGTATTGAAACAAACATCTGAAGCAGACAGCATCATTGCATGATCAGCACGTAGGTTACGGGAAAGTGTGTTACATTTTACGAAAAAGATAGCTTCATTGCATAACTGACACACAAGTTGTGGGAAAGCCTGACACAGTAAAAGGATATGACAAACAGCAGTACATGATGGACACGTCTCAACTGTATACATTGCGTAACAAAAGAAATTAAAGCATTACAAGTCACTCTCAACTAGCCACATGTCAGACATGCCATAATTCTAACACGACCGCAACGTTCATCCAAATCCAAAAACAACAACTTGAGTACAAATCCGCAGAGGAAGTGCGGGATATCAAGCGAAAAGCCAAGGGAAATATAAAGAACGCAAATATAGTCTTGCGGGAAATGCAAATAAGTCTTGCGGGATACGCTACATTCCAAAGTTAAGATAAGAACTAATAGGTGGAAAGTTTAGATTTGAGGGATCCATAATATTTGTTATAAATACCAAACTTTAGAAAAGAAAGAAGGAATGGAAAAATTTGGGAAAATTTGACTTAAGGAATAGGATCAGAGTAAAGAGTTTAGGTATGAGACTGGTGTTAATTTGATAGCTTAACTGTTCTTTGATTATTTGGATTTTAATTATGTATTTTGATATTTATTCTGTAACATATAAACATGAATAAAATGATCTGAGACTTTATCACCCGTGGATGTAGATAATTTGATTGTCGAACCACGTTAAATCATTGTATTGATTTTTTTTTCAATTTGTTAACATGTTATGATTTCATTTTAATAGATTTGATTTTATGTTTTGACTCTAATAGTTGTGATCCAAAGACGCAAGATTTTTGGTAATCACAGATGGAATAATGAAGATCTAACTATCTACGTGCAAATATGATTTATTTTATGGAGGACAAGTTCCGCTTAGTGGATTGAGCCTTGAAGATTTTGAAAATTATCCACAAACCTATTTGTTAAACTTGTCTTTGTACGTTTACAGCCTGCTAGGCCAGAAGTTTGTTAGGCCGTAATCTCATTCGGTGTAATATGATTTGGGAGATTATTAAGTTGTTGTGTAATTTCCATCTCATCCACATGCACTACAGTAACGATGGAAGAATGAAGGTCTAATTTTTGTTCTTAAATAAAAGGTTATATTAATAAAATGTATGTAAAAAGAGAAGATCCAAATGATCATGACAGTCAGGGGCGGGGCCGGTGTATAACAAATGCATATCCATCTCAATTAGCTTTCAAACCTAAATTTTTTTTAAAAAATTATCCTTTAAGTCCTTTTTTTTACTTAATTACACCCCTAACGAAGTGTTGCTTCCCCATATCAGGTTTTCTGGCTACGCATCTGATGAAAACCTAAATCGAGCAAATATTAAGATCTAGCTTGATTTTAAGTTGTTGTTTTTTTGGTACATGTAAGACCTGTTTGGTTACCTAATTTGTATAAATGGTTTCTGCTATTGATATTTATAGGGTGTTTGGATACCAGAAGCAGTAATCAGAAGCAAATGTTTTTACTTTATAAAAAGTTAATTTTTATTGTTTCTATAAGTCATTCCGAAATTGCGTATCCAAACTAACTTCTGACATTTTTATTTCCAGAAGTCAAAAAACAACTTCTTAACAGATATCCAAACACTGACTTTATATTATAAGAAAACTCTACAATAGTTTGTCTCTCAGAGCAAGGGCTATGGGTAGAGTGCTCTCATTCAAAGTGAATGAGTTTCACACAAATGTAGCAAATTAGACTATACTATGGGTAGAGAGTAGAGGCTCTTTCACCCAAAGACTATCATACACTCCTCCAATCGAAGGAGTGGTCGCCAGTCTTCACTGGACGGGTGAACTTTAACCGTCTGGGACTTAAAATTTGTGCCTCTACCATTCTAAGTTTGGGGTGATTATCATTCTCCTTGTGCTTTAACTTTAACTCTTAGAAAGATCCCTTACTTGTGACTTGACATTTGTGGTTCTACCATTTCAAAAGAATCTTCAAGAACTGTTTTCCGAATCGAATGATGTCCAAAAAGAAGTTCATTCGTCAGAAACCCATCCTCTAGTTGATGTGGTCTACCCAAACGATAATAGCATAATTGACTTTGTTATCCCACCAAAATGTTATGTACCAAATGTAGGAATGTTTCAACTTCAAATGTGTCAATTTTAATTTTTGAAACTAAATCTGATTATTTTAGAAAGTTTAACTCTGCACATTTTTATGAGATTGACCACCACTTTCATACGCTCCATTGTGGTTAACTCTGTGAGTCAACTGTTTTCCGTAATTATTCTGATTATTGTTATATGATTCGTAAGTTGTGATTAATTCTTTCTTGGTCTGGCTGAAGACTTTAAACTTAACGCTCTATGGGAGGCAACCCATATGCTTTTGGTACGTAGTGCTGGTAATATCCTTCCCTATTTCTTTTACCGTGTTCATGTTTTAGAACATCGAGGACAATGTTCAATTTAAGTTTGGGGGGGGGGAGGGGAGGGAGGGAATTTTTTAAAATTTAGTTGTACCAAAAACTTTAAAATTTAGAGACTTTTGAACAATTCAGGATGACGCTAATCATTCTAGGTAGATGGAAACAAAATTCTTGGTTGTAGGAGTTGAGGGACCCAACTAAATGGTCTATTCATAAAAGGACAAAGCTCAGGTGTTAGAAATAACATGATAGTCGTCACCGTATCTCGTAGCCGTCACCATATCACGTTTTGTTTTTATTTTTGTAAATTTTTATGTTTCTCTAAGTGATTTGATGGTGCACTAGTATCGCCTTGTTGTCACCAAGATGAAGTAAAATGATTGAGATCAAGCCCCATTATTTTAATTATACTTGAACAATAATAATAATAATAGATAATTTGATAGCAATATGTGTGCGTTCGCCCTGTCTCCGTCGCCTAAGCAAGTGTGAAATGCAGGATCCAGGGGAAATATCATGTAATCTGCTGATAAGGAACATGCGCTTAGATTCAAAAAATCTAATCATGTTGTCGGGAAAAAAATAAAAAATAAAAATGAAATAAAAAAATAATTTTATATATTCAATAAATCAACCGCTGGGGCCCTTGTATATACCAGCTGAGTTGATACCAAAATTAAGATTCAGACCAGTGGGTGTGTATCTCAATCCAATAGGGTTCATCTTGGCATGATGTTCATACAGATATTCTGGGGAACACCGTCCACCTTAGTCAACATGCACACAGTTTTATCTCCATATCCATCTTCTTAATCTTTTCATGTGATTGTGGTTTGTTAAATTCCGAGTATCATGGTACATTGTATGACTTTGTGAGTAGTGCTTTGTTTTCTTATATATGAATATTAGTACGCTCGAGTGCAAACTCGTGTACAACAATTGGATTCAAAACAGGGTAATTCCTCACATAGCCAAAGAATTTTGTAGCCAACTAAATAGCATGTTTAGTGTCTACCCTTAATCGTTCACAAGTAGCTAGAGTTTGGAGTAAGGTTTTGAGGGTATATCTCTTGTAAACCCACACGAGACTACAACTCGTCCACTAGGGCCACCTAGGGGTTCAAAGGCTTGTTGCACACGCTAAATGCAAACACGATGCCTGCGACATTGAGTTATGATTTTTATTTTCTGGATTAGATTTGCTCAAAGACTAGCAAATAATAAGTTTGGGGTATTTGATAGACACATTTTTGTGTCTGATTTGTTCCCAATTTATAGATTGTTATTTCTCAATTTATGTACTAATATTATTATTTTGTATGTTTTAGGTATTTTTGGAAGAATAAACAATTGTGGAAAATTGGCTTAAAATTGTTAAAGGCACCCAAGAATTGATAAAGGCACCCCCTGTGAATTGATAAAGGCGTCCACCTCAAGTGTTAAAGGCACCCACCTACCCATTTCAAATACAAGTTTTGGCGGCAAAATTTCTCATTTCAATCTGAGAAGCTTCTGCGTGAATTGGCAATTGAGTTTTTGGAGATTTTTAAGGAATTAAAGCACAAATATTTTCTTGCCTAAACTGTAGGAGTTTTCATGAGTTTTAAACTCGTCAAGAAGAGAAAATCTCGTGAGTATTTGCTTTGAAAATCAGTTTGCCGCAAGTAAGAAAAGACATATATTCTCGGGTTTTATTTGATAAAGAAATATACGGTGATCTTATCTCTTAAGATTTTATTCTCGAGCTGTGAAGGAAACAAGATATTCGTGATCTGTTCAAAGGAAGAAAAAAATCAGGATCGAGTTTTGTTCGAGAAAGAAAATTATTTTGCCATTAAAACAAATTTTGTTTCGAAGATCTTTGGAGAAGATTCGATTGATAGGCCTTGTAGTATAAATAAGAGAGATTATGAAGCGAAGGGGTGAGGCAGGCAGAGCAGAATCAAGCCAAAGGAAAAAAAAATAGTTTGAAAAATAGCCTTCTGCAACTTTTGACCAAGATGAATAAGATGAAAAAAACGTTACAAAAAGGTTGAAGAAACCATGGCCAAAAGTCCGAAGATTCTGTTGCTAAAACTTTTAATCTTTGCAACGTTTATCTTCAATTTGCAACACTTGATTTGTAACAACGAGTCTGTAACATCTATACACCGTTGCAAACTCGTTGTTTTAGTATTTTCTCTTCTTTTAACTTTTGTAACACTTTTTGAGCCATGGATCAAATATTTTGAGAGTGTTTTGAGCATGATGAGCTAAACCCCATCACTGGGACAACCGAGAAAGCTATTTTTCACACTTGTTTGATAACTATATTCGATTCTCTATGAATTTTTGCATTTATTTGAATTGATTTATGACTTTCATTAATTGGTTGTCATTTAATTTGATGGATTATGCTTAGCTTAAGTATTTTGATGGTCCATGCTTAGGATATACATTTAATATTTTAAAAATCTACCTTTTGCAAAGAAATAAAGTCCACAAAAGAGCTACAATTGTTAAGAATTGATTTATGCATCACTCGAATATGAATAATGGTGGAATCCTGAGTCTCAGTAACTCCCAATTTTATTATCAAATTTTGTATATTTGCTAGTTTAAATTTAGAATTAGGTATAAAATCAAATCTTCACAAGTCCGAGTGAACGATCTTCTTACCACTTATCTATAACCACATTAAAACGGCAATTAGATGAATTTAGGATAAATTTCTCCTCCTCAATACGGGAACATAATAACTGATTTTACATCCAAAGCAATCACACATCACTCCAACCAAGAAATAAAGGGAAAAAGAAAAAAAACAAAACTGAAAAAAGAGAAGAGAATTTAGTTAATCTCATAGTTCATTACACCTTAAGATTGTTAGTTTCGATCACCTTTTAAATTTAGCAATAAACTGAGAGGAGCTAGATTTTTTAAACATAAAAACTTGAAAAGACTCTTTTCAAGCTACTATTGATAGTTTTTTTTTTTTTTTAAATAACTTGGACAGGTCATAGGTCACCCGTCTAGAACTAATTTTATGTTAGACGGTAAAACTTCACCCGTCTAATCTCTTTACCCCACTGCTTAATGGTGTAAAAGTTCCTCGTTCATCTGGTTATTCATTCCAATATTAAGTCATCCAGGGGTGGGGAGTTTGCTTTCCGTTTTTTGATTTTCGGGAGTTTACTTATTCGTTCTTTAATTCTTTTGCGTGTGTTGTATTTTCAGTGGAAAAGATGTTGCTTCGGCTCAGTAAAAGTCGTCTTCCTACTCCTACTTTTTTAGCTCAATGCATGTGATGCAGTCTTTTTTGTGCAACTAAAATCAATTTTTATGACCCTTAATATCTATTTTAGCCCATTTTGTGATGTAAGCTTTTTGGAGTCCTTTTTGTTGTTTCTTTAATCGTGTTAATGCTTTGTCTGATGTTTGACAACTGAAGGTCTCTCTCTTTAATAGGTCATGTTTTTGTTAGGTCATATATAGTGGTGTGTGTTTCTTTTTCTTCTTTTGTTGGTGGGCATGTTTTGATTAATATTATAACGAGTTAACGACTCATTTTTCTGGTTAGTTGAATATAATTGGGTCTACAATTGATTAACTTTATACATAACCATTAAATAATTAGTTGTTAGATTAATTAGAAGTACTAATCTAATCTATGCTTCAAAAAGGTTCTGTGAAAAGTTCAAAAGTTTGTGATCATAGGAGTCGATAACGCGTAATTCACTAAATTAATTATTTGCTTTATGAATACACATACAATATCATTTCTTTTGAAGGTGCTGTCTTCTGTTTCTCCATCTAACGAAAGAATAAAGAGGAACAAGGAAGTAAGTAGAAACTTAAGTAAGAAGCTAATGGTTATTAAAAAGAAAGAAGCTAAGTAGCTAACAGTAATGAGCATGCAATATTTGTCAATAATAAGTTCATATGAGACTGTTAAGACAACTGGGTCTAATGGAAGATTAATAAGAAGTTTACGGGCCCCATCTAGGTCGCCACTGTGAATATAGGGGCGAAGCCAACTTGAAGTATATTGTGCAGATTGTACAATTATATTTAGCTCAGCTAGTTCCTAAACCTAATACTGCCTCCGTTTTAAAATAGATTAAAATAAAAAAATGATAGTAACTCTTTTCCTAAAACGGATGGAGTATTTTATAGAAAATTAGACACCGTAATAAAATTTTTAGCTTCGCTCTATGTGAAAGGGTTAGCTTTTACGGAGGTTCTTATTTGAACGTAAAACGTATATAGGAGTTGCACGTTTTTGGGTTAAAAAAAAATCATTATAGTTTAGAGATAAAAATATGGATAAATATTTAAAACTTATAGTGGTTATATTGGAAACATGAAGGGGTGCAAAAGCGTTCCCAAGTTTCAGTCTTAGCTAACGGTTAAAGAGTATACTCTGAACGTTCTTGGCATTCTGGCTACGTGGTCTCTAAACTCCCCGAGGAGTAGCAGAGATCCCGACCTGAGGTAGTGTCAATGGCACAAAGTTAGTGGTTTAAAATTGAAATAACCTTTTCAGACAAAGCCAAAAGAAACGCAACTTTTTACTGAGTTGTTAAATCACCGCTAGAGGCAAGGGATCCTTTACTGTCCAATTACGAGTGATGTCATGCGATTTTGTTGGATTAACGGACTGCCATCAGGTGTTTAATTTTGACTCTTGCTATTTCCAATCCATTATTATTATTAATACAATCCAATAAGAAATTAACCAGAATTCTATTATTTTTTAGAAACCAAATCAAAGTAAAATTTATGAATCCAATCCAATTCAATCTATTTTCCTTTTCCTTTACCTTTTATATTTCTAGTTTCTTATATCTAACTATAAATAACATGTTCTTCCATGGCCTTCTTTCTGGTACGAATATAACATTGTTTTCATTCCTTTTTTCAGATAGAAAATCATCTCTTCTCGATCTCTTCCTAGCTAGTTTTGGGTGATGCCTGATTTGTGTCTCAATTTCATCTCTTTGTTTGTACTTTCGGTGAAGATCTTTCTCTGAGGAATCACATATTTCCTTTTGAGCTTCAAGTCTTGCCATGAGAGTACTAGTTCCTACGCTTAATCAGAACTGAATCTAAATCCTGAAGAGCAACTCGTCCTTCTTCATTCTTCTTCTTCAGATCATCCAATTCATCGTCCAGCTTCCTTATCTCCACTTGAGTCTCATCTTTTCGCCTCAAAGAATCTCTAGCCATGGCAATGGTCAAATACGGGTTAGTGTTATCGTTTTCTTTTGTAGGTTATCTTATTCTACTGTCGGTTGGTGGAATCAGCAAATTTCATTGATATGGTTTTCCATATCAGGATATACAAAAAAGAAAGTAGATCCTAAATAGTTTGCCGACATCGACATTATTGGGCCTTGTTCCCGCAGATTCAGTTCCGTCATTAGTAATAGTATGCATTGCCTTGTATATGAGTAAGGGTTTCCAATAATCATGAACTCTTATGAAACTTAATTACAGAGTTAAAAATTATGTTCTCTACAAAAATTTTAAGTACAGTAAACACGTTTATACTATGGAAAGATTATATAAAAAAAACAAGAAAAAGACGGGTGCAAAGTAAAAAATTCTCTAAAGAAAGTAACCAGACAATGCTATGAGTAAAGAACATAAACGGGAGAGTCTTTGCTTTCAACATTTATGTTGTGACTAATAAGAAACAAGACCTTTGAGGTATTCAACTATTTCTGATCCTCCCAGCTTTGAACTCCCATATACTCTATCAACAAAGGTTATGGGTACCTGAAGACAGATATTGATAACGACCGTAGAATGTTAAAATAAAAAACTTGAGCAGCTTAAAAAGAAGAATGAAACATGGCATGGAGAATAGTACACACATCTACAAGAAGGGGACTAGTCTTAGACATAATTTGAAACACCAGAAAGTAAGTCCTATTTCTCTCTTTGTTGAATCTTGATGACAACAATGCAAAATCTAACTGTTCTCGGTTATGTTGACTGGTATTTACATGGATACCAAGTCACATCCTCACAGGAAAATAACTAGTCCAAGCAGAGCGACTGCCACCACTTGTCCACATCTACAGATTTCTGCACAATCTATTAGGCGACTCATGAACCAAAAAACAATCAGTAGCCCTGTCATTTTGAAGTGTCCCATAATATACAGTTTTTCCTAAGACTTCTCAAGTTAATATGCATATCTGGAATTGTGACGATGGTTTGTACGCAAATGATGGTTTTTGATGTTAAGTTAAATTCCCAAGTCTAATGTGCCCACCCTAGATTCTAGAGGTCGTTACTAAAAAAATGGATTCAAGTTAAGTTTTCTGGAACATATCAATAAGCTAGACCCATGCTGCGAGTTGTCTCATGCCATAAATAAACTCGAACACTCAAGAACTCTGAGATATACCTCTTCAATATGGTAGCCTTTTCGGGAAGCTCGGACAATCATTTCCATCTGAAAGACATATCCCTTGCTGACGCAGGAATTAATAACATCCTCAAGGACAGATCTCTTGTAGAGCCTTGAAGACACAAAAGAAATGTTAGCCTTTGAAGTTCCCTAAATTAAGATTGAAAAAAGGTTATGTTAGCAACAGAATGTGTACCTAAAAGACCCGGTTAAATCTGATACTCCATGCCACAGAAATGTTTGAGAAAGCACATTGGCTCCCCTACTTGTCAGTTTACACATGAGATTCCATCCATGTACACCACCACCATGAACATATCGAGTCCCAGTAACAATGCTGGCACCAGTCTCCGCTTGTTTCCTAAAGCATGTGATACATTAAAATGCATTTAGATTCCTAGAGAAGTCGCTAAAACAACTGACTTTTTCCTTACTTTTCTGAGTTTTGGGTTGGTGCTCTTGCTTTTTACAAACATTCTTTTCATAGATTAGCATTTGTTTCTTAGTTTAGCCAATACCAAAATTCATAACTAATGTAGGGAGATGATTAGGAGGATTTGCATTAGCTGAACATTTGACTTTAAGCTAAAGGAAAGCAGATCAATGGGGAGTTTTTACCTGATGAAATTTGGCAAATACTTCGGATGCAAAGTAAGAGTCAAAGTAAATTAGAATAAATAAGGATTCAAGTAACGAACAATTAGTCAAAATCACAATAAGAACTTACATGATGAGATAGATCAGCATCCATGATTACAACAAAATTACCAGATGCATGTTTCAACTCATGAATGTAAGCAGTACCTTAAATTATATTTATATCACAATCTATGTTGGAATTTGTACATCACACAAAAAAGAAGAAATACATACCTAAACCAAGCTTCCTCGGTCTAGCTCTTAATAGCTGAACTACGAAAAGACAAGTATCTGTAAGCTATCTGAAGCATAATAACGCCTAAAAAGACTATACATACAAAAGAGCTAGAATATGATTCTAAATCCTGAAGAACAACTCGTCCTTCTTCATTCTTCTGCTTCAGATCATCCAATCCATCCTCCAGCTTCCATATCTCCACTTGAGTCTCATCTTTTTGCCTCAAAGAATCTCTAGCCATGGCAATGGTCAAATACAGGTTGGTGTTATCGTTTTCTTTTGAGTAACTTGGTCTATGACTTGACTTGGCTGTACAATGAGATGAAAAGATAAGAAAACTCATGAAATCCCAAGCTCAAAACACAGGTGAATTTGTTGTACTTCTACTAACCAGTTGCAGGAGAACTAGGCCTCAATAATCTATTAAGATCAACATTTCTTAAAACAGATGATGTATCTGAGCCCTCTTTTCGACATGAAACAATGGCGGCAGGCGCGAGACCTACTTTCTGTTTCATCTCACAAAAATATGTTGGAAAGGCATGTGACTCCACAGTTTGCATAGAACCCAATTCCTCATTTCCACCATCAGCGAACAACAAAGAGAAAGCTCTATTTCTGTAGCATTGTGAAATCCCAAATCAATGGTTTATTTTCCCCTGCTTTAAGAGTTCAAAGTTTCTAAATCAACAGAAGAAAAAAAATCACCTGAAATCTGAATTCGAAGAAGCAAATATTGAGAGGAACTGATTGACAGAGATACCCACTTGAAGATCCCACCATGGAACAAGAAATTCCAGTTTGCTTTGCTTCTTTTGACATACTTGCCACTGCAATAGCCTTAGGTTGTCAAGTTAAACTTTTGATTGGATTCATTTACGTCTCTCCTACCGCTGATAATAAGAGTGCGTATTAAAGGATTGAATGTGGTGAAAGGGATTGAATGTAGTGTTGCTGTGTTGAAGAAGATGAAAAAGTTATATTATATGTGTTTTTAAAAGTTATAAAAACTAAATCCAATCCATAGGATTGTATTAATAAAAATGTTAAAAAAATTAGATTGGTTTAAATATATGGATTGGTTAATAAGAATAGTGGATTGCAAATAACAAAAGTCTTAATTTTTCTGTCTAATTTGAGAAGCCTACCAGATAAGATAAAAAAATGATCATTTTTAAATAAAATAAAAAATCCTTTATCCTACTGTTTGTTTGTTACCGTCAAGAAAGCCTTCACTTAAATAGTGTAACACGTTAGATTAGATGTTAAATAAGTTTTGTTGCTATAACTTATAGATTGTTGTTAGTGGTAAGAAAAAAAAAATCAAACCCAAATTTTTGGATTCAAAGACAATCTGCCAATATATACCACTTACACAATGGCTAATTGTTTTTAGCGTTCTTTATCCATGAGGAACAACAATCCAGAATCGACGAATGTCTTTCATTTTTATGGCCAATTGTACACAATTAGTAGATATATTGAGGAACATCTGTCGATTTTAGGTTATAGAAATCTTCAAAAATCATACCAGAATCGGCAGGTATACTTTATTGTATTTGCCAATTGTTCTCAATCGACCATATGATGAACATTTGTCGATGTTTTTCGAAGATTTGTATAACCTAGAATTATTGGGTATACTTCATTGCATATGTCGACTATGTACAATCGACCTTAAGAATGAAAAATACTAATCGATTATGGGTTGATGTTATGAAGAAAATCAATAACCATAGACCGTTGTGTAACTGCTATATCGGTCGATTGTTTTTAAACCCAAAATTTTAGGTTTAAAAACGAGTTTTCTATTTATGATCTTTTATGAAAAAAATAAAACAAATTGAAAATATTATGGGTGATAGAAATGTGACTTTAACTAGTGAGGGTAGTTTAATACTTTCATCTATTTTAGAAGATACTTGTATCTTCTTCGTCTATGTGGGACACAAAATCAGTAAGCCTTAATCTATCCATGGAAGTTTTACATTTCTCATGAAGCCCCAGATCTCAACATTGTTTCCGTATACCTACCGAAGCACGTAACGAGGAACAAAAATACAAATTGGAAGTATTGATAAATCCACTTAAGAAATGCACATAAATTTTCACATGTCAAAATCCCGTCAAATGCACAAAAATAGGCGATCCGTACCATATATATATATAGGCAGAATAAATAAAATTTCTTAAATTATTTTTTTTTTGTTTCATAAATATCATTTTTATTTTTCATAACTTGGTATAAAAAACCAAGGTGAACAAACTTTCTATACAAAAAACTATTTTTTATAAACAAAAATCATTTTAATTAAAAATGAAACTAAAACCATATTTCCCTTAACAATGATTAAATTTAGTTTTTAGTATTTTTCAATATACCCGAGTTGCC
>JAJJMC010000728.1:3413155-3612499 GCA_023531435.1 Papaver californicum | reverse complement strand
TAGTATTTTTCAATATACCCGAGTTGCCCTTCCTATATAATCTATAAGTTTTAAATGGAAATAAATGTTAAAATCAAATCTTAGTTTTGGTGAGAGGAAATCGGCTAAATCAAGTTTAGAGAATCTGATTCTGCTGGCAGCTAAGACAGAGTTTCGGCTAGGGTTTTTTGAAACAAAAGATATCTTCTCCAAATTGATGGTAGCTAATCAATTTGAAACATATCTTCAGTTGTTGTTTAAGTGAAGAACTGAGTTCGTTTTCGTAGCTGTTTAATTGAAGAACATAAACTCTAGCTTCGATTCATCTCAAACTGTTTCACTGAAATTTAAAATCCATTGATTATTTGATGAACCGAGTTTGTTTTCGTATTTGTTTAAGTGAAAAACAGAAACTCAGCTTCAGTTGTATTTCATCATGTAAGCTTGATTTTGATTTTGGTTTTCTTATTATGATTTTGATTGTATTTTAATTTTCGATTTATTGATTTTGGTTGTTATTTGATTATCAAACTTTTGCAGAACCGAACTCGTTTTCGTTTCTGTTTAAGTGAAGAACAGGAACTGTAACTTCAAATCGTTCGTGTTTTGAAGATTCCTACTGAAGTTTCAGTTTATTCTTTCAATTTTGATCATATTCTCATTCGGTTCAAGCTGTTGTATTAGTTCAATCATTCATCTCAAACTGAAATACATCCAGTGAAACTGTTTTTGGTTTCATACTTTTTTCTGTAGATTATTGGAATCAGAATTTGTTATGTTTTTTATGTTAATTTTCAATTTTTGTTGTTTGTTGTTGTTTATATTCACATCCAGTGAAACTGTTTTTGGTTTCATACTTTTTCTTTGTAGATTATTGGAATCATAAATTGTTATATTTTTGATGTTCTTATTCAAATTTTGTTGTTGGTGTTGTTGTTTATATTCACATCTAGTGAAACTGTTTTTGGTTTCATACCTTGTCCTGTATATTATTGGAATCAGATTTTGTTATGTTGTTGATGTTAATATTCAAATTGTGTTGTTTGTTGTTGTTTATATTCACATCTAGTGAAACTTCTTTTGGTTTCATACTTTTTTATGTAGGTTATGGAATCTGTTCTCGTTGTTATATTTCACAAAGAGGATACATTATCTTTTCGTATTGGTCTACAAGCATCTGTTTGTGATTTGAAGGTTAGCATATGTTCAAGTTGGTGTCAATTCTCTGTTCTATCTATAGAAATTTTCCACATAGTTTGTGATCAGCAAAAGGTTATCAATTCTGATTTTGATCTCCAATCGGTTGCTTTATTTACTTTGTTTAATAAGCTTCCATATCTTCGTTACATGTAAGGCATAGAGATGAGTCCTCTAGTTGTAGTTCAAAAATTTCAGGAATCATACCATATGAGCAGCCACGAAGTTTAGGAATTATATCTTTTGAGCATGCAGCACTTACAAATTTAGTTGATTATGATGTCCGTGATAAAGTTAAAGAACCGTTGAAGTCTGCGCATTGGTTAGGCCTTTTTCAGGGTGTCAATCAGGTGTTTAATGGAGGTGTTCAACAAATTCGCTCTGATTGGTTGAAATATCATTCAGTATCTGGGTATTCATTTAAGATAACAAGGAATGAGAAGTTTAGGATTGGTGCATGTTGTTCTGAGAAGGAAGAAGAGAAATGTGAATGGCATATATATGTTGTTTCTATTGATGGTGTTGAAGGTCATCCTTTTATTATCAAGGAGTTAAATAAGAATCATACTTGTTGTGGTGGAGTTGTAAACAGACGACATATGTCAAAGAAACTAATAAGTAGCTTGATTCTTGAAGAGATTAAACAGAATCCAAAGAAGAAGACAAAGGATATTATGAATCAGTTTACAAGAGAGTATGGATTTGACATTAGTCTTTATTATGCATATGAAGGGAAGAGGCGTGCATTGAAAATTACATGGGGAGAGAATGAGAAATCATTTATGGACTTGAAATGGTATACCAACAAATTGACTGAAACCAATCCTGGATCTCGTGTTGTTTTGGAAGTTGAAAAAGGGACTCAAAAATTTCAGAGATTGTTTATCTGTTTCGGAGCATTCACTCGTGGATTCAATTACTGTCGTCCTTTGTTATTCCTTGATGCAGCCCATTTGAAGAGAAAATACCTTGGTTATATCATGGCAGCAACAGGTCTAACCGGGAATGGCTGTAAGTTTCTTAAACAATCTATTTGTTTCTGAGTTGATAAATAGGTTTGTTATTTAATCCTATACATATGAAACCTAACATCATGCTACAAACAGATGAAACCAAGATGAAAATCAGTGAAACCTATTTTTACAGAAAAATGTAATTGAAACAGATGAACCTTATTTGATGAAACCAAAACTGGTTTCATCGTTTTTTTATATGATGAGATATTTTTTTATGTTATATTTTCAGAAATTTATCCTTTTGCTTATGTTGTTGTTTCTTCGGAGAATGACGCCAACTGGAAATGGTTTTTGGAGAATTTGAAGCAAGTCCTTTCTCCTATGTGCAAAAAGCTTACATTTGTGAGTGATCGAGGTAGTGGTTTGGTGAATAAAATCCCTGATGCTGCTCATGGTTGGTGTTATTGGCATATGAAGAACAATATCAATACATACTTGCCGAAGTCCAGTAAGGTTTATAACAATCGTGTGCTTGGGTTGTTTGAAAAATGTGCGTATGCTAATACAGATATAAAATTTTCAGAGAACTGGGAGAATTTGTTGCAGGTCAAAAATTAGAAGTTACAAGATTATCTGAGTAGAGCTCCGGTTGATAAATGGGCAAGTGTTTATTTCCCGGGTCGTCGTTATGGTAGGTTGTGTTCGAATATTGCTGAGAGTTTCAATAGTTGGATCGTTGAAGAGAGAGAGAGAAGCCTATAGCCATCATGGTTGATGAGATCAGAGTGAAGCTTATGAATCAAATGTGTGTACGTCGCGAACAATGTGCAACATTATTGAAGTTCCGACAAAATTTATGTCCAGAATTTGAAATTGAGATGTACAATAACAAGATGCACGGCCGTGAATACAGTGTCACCAAGTCGTCGCAATATGTGTTTGAAGTTCATTCGACATTAACAAAAGGTTGATTTGGAAAGAAGAACATGTTCTTGCAACCGCTAGCGCATCAACGGTTTTCCTTGTGCCCACACTATCCGTTGTATCATGCTAAATGAAGAAGACCCGTATAAGTATGTTGAATTCTGCTTTACAGTAAATTTCTACCGTGAATCCTTTGCAAGACCAATTAATCCTTTCCCCACAGTTGAAAAGCCTTCGATTGTGTCTCCAAAATCTCTTGTTCTTGGTCCTGATGCTCTACCACAACCAGGTCGTCCAAGGAAGAAGAAGAGAATTCCTAATACAGGTTCAGTTCCTAATAAGAAGATGAGAACTTGTGGTAGATGCCATGTTTTGAGTGCCCATAACCGAAGGACATGCCCTGCGCGGCAGATGTGAATTCATTTTGACAACAATTCATCGGCTTTCATTTTCATTTTTTGTTTAGACTAATACAGGTTTAGACTACTATATGTTTTAATCTACATATTTTTATTATTCCCTTTTCTATAACTTTTACAGTTAAAATTTTAATTTGCTCCAGGTCTTTCATGTTTTTTTATTTTTAGATTAAGTTTGTCAAGAGTTGCAGGCTTTTATAATTTGTTGGAACCAAAATAGGTTTCATAGTATGTCACATTCTTCAGGGTTTTTATATCTTTAAGTTGATGGAACCCTTTTTGGTTTCATCATGTTTTTTCATCTGGAACAATATGAACCCAAAAAATATGATGGAACCCTTTTTGGTTTCATCGTTTTTTTCATCTGGAATAAGATGAAACAAAAACAAATGATAGAAATTTTTCTTGAACAAAATGAAAACCAAAAATAATGATGGAACCTTTTCTGGTTTCATCATGTTTTTTCATCTGGAATAAGATGAAACAAAAAATTTTGATTAACAGAAAAATATCATCCTGTAACAAGATGAAACAAATCATGGAATAAGATGTTCATCCTTGATTAAGAGAAAAATATCACAACATATTTTATAACTTAAGAGTAGTGACTGATGAAAAGACTGTTCTTAGCTACCCTCTCTTTACAAATCATTGAATAAGATGTTTTACGACCATTATATTTTTTACCACAAACTAATTGATTAACACTGTTCTTAGTTTCAACCTTTTTTTTCACAAACTCTAACCCAAACTCTGTTTCACTGTTTTTTTACCACCATGAACTGCATCTTCTCTTCCATGAACAGACAACCACCATTAACGCACCATCAGTCTTCTTTCTCTGCCACCATTAACGAGACAACCTGAAAAGAAACCAAACAATTGCGCAACTGAATCTTCATGTTACTCCTCGTTCTTTGCCTGTCTTTTCTCCATTATAACTTTAAGTTACAACTTTGGACTCATAGTCTGCAACTTTGTCAATGAGTATCTTGCATGCCAACTTTGGCCTCATATTTTGCACCATTTGTTTTATGTGCTCTTCGGATGAAAAATTTCCTTTCAAAAGGCTCTTCATGTAATAGCAAACATGAAGTCTGCAATCATTCCTGAAATTAACAAAACAATATCTTTAAATTGAAAAAGACAAAAAAAGGATTGAAATGAAGATATGACAAGTTCTTTTAAAAGTACTTACACATCTTGTTGACAGCACAAAGGGGTGTTCAAAATAAATTCTTTTGTTTGACTTGCCGGGTCTAGGCTGAGCTTTGCAACATGTTGTTTTAATGCGGACACCATTCTTTCTTTCATGCTTTCAGCATTTTTGTTGCATTCATCTTCAGTGGAGGCCATTGAGTTATAGTGAGAGAATTCTCCAGTCTCAGTACCAAAGACTAACAATGTCCAGTGATATGACTTTTCACTTATTTTTGTTAGCAATGGAACGAATACAAATTCTGGAGTGTAATCCATTTTATCAATGAAAGCTTCAATTGCAGTGTGGCAACTTTGCCCGATTGAGTGCAGTGTCTGAAATTCATTAAAAATTCAAAAATTAAATTCTAATTTTTAATCCTATACAGATGACACCTAACATCATGCTACAAACAGATGAAACCAAGATGAAAATCAGTGAAACCTATTTTTTCAGAAAAATGTAATTGAAACAGATGAAACCTTATTTGATGAAACCAAAATCGGTTTCATCGTTTTCAGAAAGACACTTGTATAAGAGAATTTAGATGAAACTTACATAGACATATGTGCTTAGAAAAACTGCCCTTTTGTACTTAGGAGCGCCATCTGGTTTCTTGATGTTCTTTGATATGTTTTTTTTTGCAATTTGAGCATGCAGAACTCAATCATATCTCCTACAAGTCACCTTTTCTTATCAAGGTGTTGATATTCCTTCCTGTAATGTACATGCCCAGATTTTTCTTCTCCCAAGCCATGTCACTGTTGTTAAATTGTTGAAAAACAAATTAAATATTTAAGAAGAATAAAAGAAACTGAAACACTTAAATTATGAAACCAAAAAACTTAATGGTATGAATGCCACTTACCTTTCATTGTGCATTTTAAAATATCTGCACACAATCGGTTTTTCATTTGAATCCAGCACTGGCATAATTTTAAAGTTGTCCACTGCTTTCAACTTGACTTCCCTTTTCTCTTTTTGTTTTTTCTCCAACTTTGTAGTTTGCTTTCTGCTCATACAACGAGTCTTGTTTCTTTTCTTCTTCTTAGCTTCTCCAGGTGTATAATCATGCATCTTAACAGGTGCTTTCATGCTCCTTTTTTTTTTCTCATCCTTGAGATTATGTTACTCACTTTTTGTTCGGGACTGACGTTTTCACTATCTTCTTTGTCACTGTCAGTTTGCGTCAATCCTAACTCGAAATGAGGCACATCATATTCTAAAGCAATTACATCATTTGCCATGTTTATAACATAGTAATAGCACATGCCTTTACTTTCTGGCTTTGATGTAGAAGTCTTGTTTGCATATTCATCTTTCATTCGCTGAAGAATAGTTTCATCAATTGAACCCTGGCTTTGAGTTGACACTTCAATCTGTATCTCTGGCTTTGATGAAGAAATTTTCTTCGCTTCAAATTCTACTATCTCAGCCACTCTGATATCTTCTATTGTGTCAGGAGTCAATTCAGAAACTTCTTCTATTGCATTCCTCAATTTAGTCTTCGACAAAGAAGATTCAATTTGTTCATCCACCTTTATATCTTCAGCTGTGGTTGGAGTTATCTCCAAAACTTCTTCCATTATATTATCTTTGGCTTGCTTCCCTTTGATTTCAGATTATACTTTCTCATCCACCTTCAAATCTTCAATTGTGGTCGGAGTTAACTCCGAAATCTCTTCAATCAGTTGTTGAGCTTTGCCTTCAGATGATGCAACCTTTTATGGTTCCATCAGCTCTTGCTCCAGAACTTCTCCTTCATTTGATGAAACCTTTTCTGGTTCCAACAGAGAATCCTCCAAATCTTCAGTTAATCCTTGAATTTGAACTTCATGAGCTGAAACCTTTTCAGGTTCCACTGCATCTTGTTGCTCCTGAACTTATTCATGAGCTGAAACCTTTTCAGGTTCCACTGCATCATATTGAATATGAACTTCTTCATGAGCTGAAATCTTTTCAGGTTCCACTGCATCATGTTGTTCTGTTTCTTCAGACATATTCATTACCTGCAAGATTTAATGATTTCAAAAAAATTAGATTCAATGACAACAAACAAATCAAATCAAATCAAAGTAAAGTAAATTATCACCTCATCATTGTCAAACTTTTGTTCACTATCTTCTTCAACCTCAACATTACCAGCATCTTGTTCTATCATTTCATCCACAATATTTATAGCTTTGGTTATCAATTCCTGCGATATTTAACATATGTTAAATACTACCATTAACCCAACACACACAAATAAATAATATCATATTTAACTCATCTAAGATTCAACATATCACCTCCACATCTTGTTCAGTGTTTGAAACTGTTTCAGTTTCATCTCTCTTACGTTTCTGTCTCACGTAAGTCTTCCTCACTGGTTCTAACATATCTTCAGCATCATATTTTGCAAGAATTGATTGATCTTCTTCCGAAATCCCATTGTTACCAACGCTTGTAATCTTTTTCAATCAAAATTCTCGCCCACTTATATTTTTCCTTGTAAGTGGTATCTTCATTTCCAGTTCCAATACTCTCTTCATTTCTATCACCAACACTCTCTTCATTTCTTTCACCAACAATTTCTTCATTTCTTTCACCAACAATCTCTTCACTTGCACTATCCTCTTCATTTCCATCACCATCTATGTAATCTTCAACAGGAATTTCCTTGGGGTTATTTTGCATGATTGCATCTATTAATTTTATTAGTGATGGTGTCTCTCATGTTTATTTTTAACAATCAGTTCTTGTGAAGCATGTGTGTGAATTGTGAATTTGTGATGATTTATAATGTTTTCATTCATGAAAAACCCCTCTCTCAATCTCATCTAAAGCATCCCTGATGTCTAAATCTCTTTAGAATATGTTCACCTCTTGAAGAGTGAAGTACAAAACAAAGAAAAATCAGGTATAAACTCTAACCTCGGTTGCATGTGTACATTCCTTCTACTTGATTTGATTTACTAAATTCCTGCTTTAGTTTTTCCTTCATTGGTTATGTGTTGAGAGCTTGGTGTTAACTGTTACCACATTTTCTTTTCTCTAATTTTTTTTGTTGTTGACTCTTTTTATTTCAATGTACTGTTATAACTATTCATGCAAATGAGTAAAAAATTAATTGAGATGTTTTCTAACTATGAATTCAACATGATTTGTTCATAACTCTGCTTTGGGTTTTCATTGCTTTTGATGACCTTAGATAACAATGAACTTTATTATTTTGATTGATTTAAATGATTTTTGGAAATTTAAAATACTTTATATATACCTAAGTCCTGTTTTTCATCATAAATATAAATCTTAAAACTTGCCCATGACTTGTTTGTAAAAATGATTCAATGAGCCAAGCATTTGAGAACTCCATTTATAGCCAACTATTGAAATCCCTTTCTAGATTTTTCTGGGTTTACTCTTCTACAACCAAAAGAAGATAAGTTACTTTAGCTTTTGGGAAATTCTTAACTAGCCCTATACCATAAATTTTCTTTGATTTGTTATCTGTGCTTTATGTCGCACTATTAAGGTTTACCCATTTGTCTTAGCAATTATGGTGTTTTTATTTGTCTTTACAACTTAATAAATGGTATCATTTTTTTTTATTTTTTTTTTTGGTTTTCCCTTTTGCTTGTCATCAATTTATATGAGCTCATTTCCATTTTATGTAAATCCATTAATTTTAATTGGTTAACCATTTTGGTACACTTACTTTTGTCATCAGTGTTGTTGGATGCTGATCATTACTATATTTAAGCCATTTAACCATATTTGAGATGTTGTTGCTAGATGTTGTGCTCTTGTAAAAAATCTCTATGTGGTTTGTAAATGAAAACTTGGTGGTGTCATTAACGGAAGGTCTGAATTCTTAGGTGTCTGTGTCTAAAATACAGAACTCATTTTAGCGTCAAATCTAAAAATGTACTAGCATGTCTTGCTTTATGTGTATGTGTTTGAACTCCTTCTCGTGAAATTCTAAGTCTTCAGACATTATATAAATAGTAATGGTGTTAGTAAGTGTTGTTGTGGTGTATGAACTAATGGTCTTAATTTAGTTAGAGGTGTTGGTATTTAGTTGGAGTAAGGAGCATATTGTTTTCTACTGTTGATATAATGATTTCTTTTTTTATAATTGGTCTTGAATGTATTTTGTTTCTCAAGTGCCTGAAAGTTGTGGTCTGAACGAAATCCCCCACTTCCTTTGTGAATGTACTGATCATTTTGTGACACTTGAGAAATATTTTGAAACTTCCTTTTTGGCTTACAAAACTAATTCACTGGTGAGGTGGAGTTAGTCCTTATCAATTTGTTATATGATTTGCTTGGGCCTATATTTCATTACAGTTCCTTGATATGGTAAATTTTTAAAAAAGCGAGTGCTTAGTCCATGGATAAGCTCTTTATCTACTAGGACAGTTGAGGCATTGCTCTGTACAAAAAGTTGGTTACTAAAACCTATTGCTCTTGATCTTTTATCTGATTATGTACCAGATGATAACTCTAGCGTTGAGGAGGGTAATGTGATTTTTTTTTCTTTATTAGTCATCAATTCAATCTTTAACATAATATTCATTTCTTGATGGATGTTGCAGAGTTATTGGGTCCTATGTCAGCGCCAGAATCTTTTGATCCTTGAAGTTCATTAGAATCATTTCATTGAAAGCTTTACTTTCTTGCATCTCATTATGAAACCCCCAGTAAAACCTTTACATTCTAACTCTATGTTGGTTATCTTTATTTTTTGTGTGCGTGTTTGTCTGCTGGAAGTTACTGTATACATTTCAACTGTATGCTTTGTGTGATTGTAATTTGTAACCTGCTTACATTTCAATTTTCAACTGTATGTTTTTGTGAAGTTACTAACTTCACCTGCTTATATATGAAGTTAATGTATACATTTCACCTGTATGCTTTGTGTGATTGTAATTTGTAACCTGCTTACATTTCAATTTTGAATTGTATGCTTTTGTGAAGTTACTAACTTCACCTGCTTATATGTGAAGTTACTGTATATATTTCACCTGCTTATATGTGATTGTACATTTAGTCCAAGACAGCTTTTCAAGAAATTTTACATATATCATCCACTATGTTTGTACATTTAGTCTAAGACAGAGCTTTTCAATTTTTATTTTAAAAAAAAAATGATACAGGTACAAGAACCGACCGGAACCGACAAAAAAAAAAGGTATATGTACAAGAACCAAATCGAGATTAGAGGGTACAGGTATACGGATAGAGAATCGACCATAGAGAGATATAGATACACGGATCTTTGTACACCCCACTACATAAAAGATACAAGTCTACTTATGAAACTCCCAAATGACGACAAAATAAAAGTTGTTAACACAAACACGTGTTCTACCCTTTGAGCATCTGATTCCCAAGTATAAAGTGAGTTTGGGTAAAAAATTCACAAAAGGACAAAAAGTAAAAAGTGATTGCAGTTGCACGAGTTGATAAGTGTTTACTGCCACTCCCACCTCGGTAACCCTAAATTAGAAGTCTGACAAAAATGATCTGATCCACACGTTCTAGAAACGACAAGATATGCACGTGTGTCTAAACTCACTCAAACTACCGCCACATATGTTGTGCATTAAAAATCAAACGGTCAATATTAATCAACTTATCAAAACCATGATCTAACGGATATCATATGTCTCTTTCTTTGTTCTCTCCAACCCCCACCACAATAATAAAAACCTTAACCTCCTTCCCCAATGTTTCACCATCTATCCTCTCTCTCTCTCTACTGTGTTTTGCTCTCTGCTCTCTAGTCTTTACCCCATTCACCCAAAAAAAAAAAACCCTAAAAATTTCATCTTCAGCTTCAAAATCCAATATTTTTGTTTCTTATTGAATGCTCTTTCGAAATTTTTGAAGGTAATTTTTTAGTTTTTGAATTTTATTTTTTAGGGTTAGGATTTGATTGATTTTGATCTGTATTGGGGATTAATTGGTGTAGGGTTTTGAAAGGATGAGATTAATTGCGTAAATTGAGATGGATAACGATAGTAATTATTATAGATTGAAGAAGAGGTGAAATTCAAATCAGCAAACAAAAAAAAAGGAACAATCTTTAATTAAAGTTAGGGTTATTTAATATCTGGTTCTTGAGGGTTTTTCTTGGTACAGTTGAGGTTCTCATGAGAATTGTTTGGGGAATGCAGAGATTGATTAGTGAAGAACAAAAGGCATTGACCTGGAAAGAATCATACAGTAAAGGAATTGGGGTCACCGTTCCTAAAGCTAGGGCAAGAGATAAACTTTTGTGTACGGCTTTATAATCATTTTGGATTTTTGGTTGGATAGGGATTTTTCTGAAAAATGACTCGTATATTAGTTCAACGAGGTACTAGTGGTTCTTCTTCGAATCAGAGTAGGGCTAGTTCATCTGCGGCAGCTTCGACACAACAACAGTCTCATGGTTCTCAGGTTACTCCTACTCCTACTGTGAAAGAAGTTGATGTTCGCGAAGAGGAGGAGGTGGTGGTGGTGCAAGTAGAGGATTTGGTGGAGTTTTCGGGTAGTGGAGATGAGAAATTAGGTTCTAAGAATGTGCAGGAAGCTGGGAATTCTACCGCTGCTAGTGAGTTTGGTGACAAGGAGAAAATTGTTGGTAGTGATAATGCTGTTGCAGATGTTGCTACGAGAGAAGTTCATGGGTTGCGGAGTACTGAGAAGCTTGATTTAGATCTGATTGAGGGTTCTAGTGTTGGCTTTTCGCATAAAGTTGCCGAGAGCTCAGGCTCACCTCCTCCGCCTCCTCCTGTTCCACCACCCAAACCCTTGGCAGAAAACTTAAGCTCTAGGAGAACTGGTTCTGGAGGTTCAAATGCTGTACGGATTGGTCCTTCTAGAAGAGCTGTTGCTTGGCCTGTTGTTTCAACTCGGACTTCACCATCTGGTTCCCGTTCGTCTTCTCCAAGGGCTTATGGTGAGGCTGAAGGGTACAACAGTGCAGATGAGCAGAGCCACTGTTTTGGGCCATCCTATGATGATGCAGTAAGTTCTGTTTCTTAATAGTTGGTGCATATATCTTTATATTTGTGGCATTTACATGTTTTTGTGGCTCAGACATACCAAAATGTGAGAAAGAACTGATATTCCAAACCCCTCTTTTTTAGAGGATGGAAAAAGGGTGTGTAATTGATTGATGAGGAAAAAAGATATCAAATTTCTAAAATAGAAATTGATTGATGAGGAAAAAAAGATATCAAATTTTTAAAATAGGAAAATTGTGATGTGAATAAAAACTGTTTCATAGCCTATTAGGTGTTGTCAGTGATCGTGGTTGGGCCCATTTCGTGCAATATACGTATGTTTGAGTACCACCATGGCCTTTATATGAATTTGAATTTTGCTTGCCAAGCAGCTGGAGACTAACCTTATTTGATAAGTCGAAATAGGTGAAGTTAACCGATTAAAACAATATAGGAAGTTTGTGACTTTAAGAGCCTTATATTTTGTACGACTGCATTCTCATTTTTTCTCTGTAGTTTGCATTCTTGTGACAATAACTCATATTACTAATGTCTTCTGTAGTATAGCTAGTAATCTACCTAAACATGTTAGGATTTATGGAAAAACTTAAATCTGATTCGACAGGCCTCCTGATTTTGTTGAGTAGCTTTTCTGGATCATGTTAATGTTGTAACTGCTTGCGGTTGATCTAATGAAATTTCTTTTGCATGAAAATACAATCGTATTAAAACATTGGGACGTTGTATTTTCAGGAAAGAGAACGCCAGTTTGAGCTCGATATAAGAAGAGGCAAAGGCTTAGAAGTTAAGCGCATGCTGGAGGATGGAAACTGCCTGTTTCGTGCTGTTGCAGATCAAGTGTACGGTGACACTGAAGCGTATGATTTGACTAGACAGATGTGCATTGACTACATGGTATATGGATTTGCTTATATTTTTTAAAGGAATTCTATCTGAAGTGTGGAGTTAATCTTGCTTTTAAATACTTACCCCTTCTAGTAGACCTTTCATAAGCATTTAAATGGCCCATTATTGGCAAATCTTCTCCTTTTTTAGTGATTTATTTTGTAACTTTTGAGTCCTTTAATGAGGTATGGCTTCTTCTTACGTCTAGGCAGCTTAGGTGAATTTTTGAGTTCGCTCCACCATGTCATCTACATGTGCAGCTATCTGTTACTACGTCCTAAGAAAATCAGTAGTAATAAATCAAGTTCAAGGATGGAAACATGATTATCCGTCTAGGCTAGCAAGTAACCTGATATGCACATGAAGTTTTTCTTAGGGAACGTTGTCTCCATTAGTGAATTGTAGTTTAACAATTTCAATTTTCTTTAACCCTTAACAGGAAAGAGAAAGGGATCACTTTTCGCAGTTTATAACTGAAGGTTTTACATCTTATTGTAAAAGGAAGAGGCGAGACAAGGTATGTGTCACACTATCTTCTTTATTCTGTGGAAATGCTAAAACTTGCAGGTGTCTGATTTGATATTGTTTCGTAACCCTGAGTCTACGTCAGTGACTATATGTCCTATTTTTCTCCACGGACTGTGATGCTTAGTTGTTTGCTTAAGTTGACGATATTTTGATCTGTGGAAGGTTTGTGCATTTCATTAATGGATTAGTTGATTCCATTCTTTGTTATGCGTCTTCTGGCAGGTATACGGGAACAATGTTGAGATCCAGGCTTTATGTGAAATGTACAACCGCCCTATCCATATTTATTCTTACAGCACAGGTACAGATGTATCCAGTGTTAATGATCTATGGTCCTACACTACACATTACATATATTCTCTTCTTGTTTCTCACCTATAAATTTTTAATACAGAACCTATCAACACTTTCCACGGAAGCTATAATACAGACACACCACCTATTCGGCTAAGTTATCACCATGGGAACCACTACAATTCACTTGTTGATCCTCGCAGACTGGCCATTGGTGCTGGCCTTGGATTCAGCAGTCTTCAGGGGGTAAGTAGGAATTTTTTCTCTGCTTCTTATTTCGTGTGTTTGAATTCCCACATGGGTCTGTGTTGGTGAGAGCTGACTCATTTTTTATTTACTTGTTTTTAATATGGAACAGGCAAACGTTGATAGGGATCAAATAAAGGCTGCTATTAAAGCTCAACAAGACCAACAGATAGATAATGTAACATACTTAGATTTCTCATTTTGCTCTTAATTAAAATATTAGACGATCTTCTTGAGTCATATTCTACGTTGATTATTACTTTTTTGCTCCTAACTATATCCATTAATCACGTTGTTTCTAAGTTGTATTCTCAAAATAGGCGCTTCTTGCCGAGGGTCGATTTTATTCAGATCTCGAGCTGACTGAAAAGGAAATGGAGCGCATGGTAATGGAAGCTTCACGAGCTGAGTATGATGATAGCTTCAAACAGAAGCTTAGCTTTCGAGAGTCTTCCACCTCTAGTGCAGAGCCTTCATCTTCTGGTGCCAGTAAGTTTCTGACTTTCAATATCCTAGTTAGTCTTATGGTCTCCAGCCAATTGTTTATTTTCTTCGTATCGTGTGTAGAGTGTTAAAATGTCTTACGTTAAGAGAGTTTCATACGTGGAATAGCATGGGAAACCGAAGGATCTTTTAGTTTTTGATAAGTATAAGAGCCTCAACATAGTGACTCTTGTTGAAGGACTAGTTGCTATTCAAAGAAGATAGTAACTTTTGGTTCTAATATGAACTCTGCCTCTTTTACCGTATCCTTCGTAACTTGTTGGCAATTTACCCTGTTTTCCCCATATCCTGTTGTGGAAGGGCAAAAATTGAGTACCTCCAGCTGCTAAAAATGTAGAGGGCAAGGTTGAGGTATCCAAAGACGAAATAACCTCTGATTCTAATGCGAACATAGCCTGTTTTATTAAATTGCCTACTAATGAAGCCCTGTACACATTAATTACTATCCATAGCCTACCTGAGACTATGTGCCAACATACAAGACCACACATGGAAGCGTCACCACCTTATAACTAACCGTACCCACTAATATGCCTAATAGCATTATCAATTACCAACTTTTTTCTGTTTTTTTCTCTTCTTATTCTTGTTTATCAGTAACTAGCTCAACTTACTATTATTGATATAAACTGACCTAACAGATGAGAGCTACCCTATGAGCATGATGTGCAGGTTGATAGTTTTGATATCTTTACCTCATTGGGTATTAATTAATAGTAGAGGCTTAACTATCCCTGAAGCTCTGTAGTTCAGGGTTTTATTTATGTTTTTATCAAGGACCTAATATTAAGTTCTTTCTAGCCATTGATTTTACATTTTTTTTTTTATCTTTAAATTTATTTCAATCTTTTACAGCAGGAACATCAGCACAGAGTGAGCCAAGGGTAAAGCCTGATACAATTCTGAGCAACAGCATGCAAACGGTGTTGTCGATGGGGTTCAGTTATTTGCAGGTAGTCGAGGCTTACAGCATATTTGGGGATGATGCTGATTCTATGGTTTGTTATTTGTTGGAGACTGGTAGTAGTAACAAAGGTTCGAGGCGTATTAGCAGGCATAAAGGCAAGGCCACTGAGTGATTGAGAGAACAAAAATCAAGCTAATGAGTATTTTGGCAAAGCATCCTTCCCTTTTTAGTTCTTCAATAAATTAGATGGATCAGTCTTTATGTAATGAATGGTTGAGGCATATATGTTTATAGATTTGTAAGTCCAGGAATAATTCTACGAAATTAGTTTGGTGGTCAGTCTAAATTTCTAATATTCATCTATGAAGCTAACAATTTAATCAAACCACAGAGTGCTGGCTTGACGTTCAATACTACTGACATAGTAATAGTGTTCTTCCAAAATATAAAGATGTGACTGACATTGTTGTAGCATCTTCTGTGATACTCTTAAGAATCTTAACTGTGCGTGTGAGAAATCCTCCAACAATTGCAAGGTTATAGCTCTTTGCTAGCTAGGGATAACCAAGGAAGGCCAAGTATATGACTGTCTAGATCAACTAACGTAGACCAAACAAATTCAGGTGTGAAAAAACGGACTTATTGGTTATGGCGTAACTTAGCTAGAAACTGCAGCCATGAAAACAATTCCAAATCGAGAGAGACTAATGTGGCAGAGTATTAAAGTGAAGATGAACCCGCCATAATATAAGCGTGGGTATGATGATATAAGTTCTGTGATGTACTTAAGTTAGCATCCTTAAGGTATCTAAAGGATATGAAGATGGGGGGGATTGGATTGTGGTACGTTCTTCCTCTCCTTGGTTGCTTGCAAAAAAATTGGTAAATCAACTTGTAGCAGTAAGAGTGCAGGAGAACTTAACTAATCATGTGAAGCCCCATTAGGATTTGAATTAAAGTTTGATCATAACGATGTGAGGAGTATGTACAATTATCATAAATTGTTTAGTGATTAACCAACAAACCTATCATAGTTGATCCTTAACTTTACTATTGTACAATTAGCTAGCTAAGTGAAGCATCAAAGTTTACATCAGTCGTCGTCCACTGCACAAAGACTAGAATGACTGTTTAAGCAGTTGGTGGATTTTCAACACTCAATTCAGTTCAATTTGATTCTCGAATTAATGCCAGCTAAAAAGTACAAGGGCCCTACCTAATCGGCATGTTTTTTTATTTTTATTTTGAAGCATGTAATTTGTTATTCAAATTAGGTGATTATATGTGGGTATGTCATCCATTATAATATTTATAAAAGTTGGGATCGGTGGTCCCATATTGTTGTATACCGATTTTCGATCGGCTGCAAGGTTAGCCAATCTATTTGATGCTTGGTTTATTTTTCTATAGTTGTGTTGGATAGTACATTACAAGATATGAAGCATTTTATGTTTGATTTCCATAATCATTCTAGCTATATAACAAGGTGGATCAGAATCAGTGGTTATTATGCGTAGTAGGTTTTTCGATTCTGTTTTAAGTTGTATTTTTTTTATCAATTTCTTCATGTCGTTGTTATGAAAGCCATTAACATGGCCCAAGTTTCAATTATTAGCGTTGTGGTTATGCCTAGAGGTTGTGTTACCGCCATCACCGATCTTGCCGCTGAGTCTATGCACATGAATCATACACCTGCAAATCAGGGTAACCCTAACTGCTCTGTCTGTATTGATCTTGATCCAGTCTAGGATAGGGTTGACCCATCCTACTGAGATAATTGTTGCTTATATTATGATGCTTGATGGGTTTATGTTGGTGGCATACTAGGTAACAAAGGAATCAGTGTTCTCTTTGCCCGGGTAAATTCTGGATGAAGTTTTAATGCCATATGCACAATGTTATTCGGGTTTGGTTGCCTTTGTCGATATATTAGTTCATTTTTGGCTATCCATATGACCAAAAAAGGAAGTAGAAAGAGGTGATGGTCGAGGATGTGCCTTTTTGCAGTAGTTGAAGGATTGTTGTTTGGGGGGTTAGGATGTTTGCGGAAATATGGTTGGTACGTAGTTGAATTGAAAGGTGATTGAAGAGGGTTTGGTTGCCTTTTTCGATATATTAGTTCATTTCTGGCTAAAAAGGAAGCAAAAAGAGGTGATGGTTGAGGTTTTTTTTTTCTTTTGCAGTAGCTGTGGGATTGTTGTTTGAGGGGTTAGGATGTTTGTGGGAGTATGGTTGCTATCTAGATGAATTGATAGGTGAGTAAGGAGGGTGTCCCAAGTTGTAGTTGCGATTTGGCATTTTAGGAAAATGTGGGTGGCCATTTCTGGATCGGTATTGTATTGTGGGTATTGGTTGGAATTGATGAGGTGGATACGGTTTAAAAATAGCGAGGTTCATTAGACCTTCGTTAATTGCTTTCCACAAGAAAAATTGTATTTTTGGGGACATAGCAATGTCCATTAGATATTGGTGGATAAGAGGGGATTCTCTTGTGACTAATATGCTGTTTGGGTCATGCATTTCTATTCTGATGATTTGTTGTATCTTCCAGATTTCGTGTGTGGACATACAATCTTATTCGGGTGTTATCCCGAGGTAGGTGAATATTTGTGATTCTTTGTGTCACGAAGGGAGGTAGGTTGTTCAGCTTGTCATGTATCCAATTATGAGTTAGGGGATCTATGTGTTCCGCAACCATCTAGGTAGGAAGGCATTTTGCCGGATCAAGGTTTGTGAACTGCAGAATCCAGTTCGTTTGGATATGGGTTGTTAGTCCGTTACCAATACGATAAAAGACCTACTGTTTCGTTGTAGGTATTAGGGTTGTAAATTGTAAAACCCCTTGTCCTAGAACAACATGCTCTCTAGTATTAGATTTAGGTTAGTTATTCATGATACGGTTTAACACTACGTGGGGGAGAAAAAAAAAACCCTAGTAGTTTTAGGAAGACTAGTTAAGGTAGTTATATATAGTTAGGGTTTTGTTAGTGTTCGAAGATGTTTGGGAAGAACCTAAAATAGAAAAGGAATACTGCCGCACTAAACCTTTTCCTTTGAAACCTAGAGAGAAGCGGAAGAAGAAGATGACTGATTTTAAAGCGAAGGGTGCCGATAGAGGATTGAGGATTTATTGCTCTAAACCAAGTAGGTTCTCTAATCCTTATTTCCATTATGTTGGTTTGTTAACTGTAGGTAGTTTTTCTGTTTAACATGAAGGATTTAAAGAGTCTTTCTTTTATTGTTGTTACAGTAGGTAAATAGTGCAACTTGACCTTTGGTTAGCATTTAACATTGTAGAATTCATGTTGTGTGATGGACTATGGAAGTTTAGATCACATGTTTACTTGCTACTGTATGTTAATGGTTACTGGGTACAGTAGGTGGAGATGAGTTAGAGTACAGTAGGTGGAGATGAGTTTGGGTACGGTCAACAGGTTGGTAAGTATGGGGTGCCTTTTGATTGCTTCTTTAGATTGCTTTCATGTTTGTCTAATACTAGTATGATATAGGTAATCCTATCAGGGTTCACTATGATTTTGTGGCTAAGTGACTTTTAATTGTTTCCAACTGATTCATTGTAGTTGTTTGCATAGTTTAAGACCCCTTGAAATCACGTCAGTAGGATGTTTATTTAGAACTTCAAACATGGGCTGCACATAATCAGTGGTTTCCGTAACAACTTCATGTTTTTCACTCATGGTACTTTCTGTTGCAAGTTCCTTTCTCAAGTCACCTACTTGTTTTTGCTGGGGAGCTGGTAGCTGTACCTCACTGTGTTTGTTTGGTTCACTACTTTTAGAAGCCTTATTGGGGGAAAGACTTTCAAGCGAGATTGTCATCTTGAATTGAAAGACCGTCCGTCTTTTGACCATCAATATCTGCAGCCAACATACTTAGGTTTGAAGTTGCTAATTATGACATAGGAATGCACCTTTCCAAAACAAGCAGTTTGAGGGTGTCTGGATGGTTAGATTCCCAGACTTATCCCTTACGTTTTATTAATTTAGTTATGGATTCTTTAGTCATCGTTTAGGAACTATATAGTGAGTTGAAGACTTTCAGGTTTAGTAAATTTAGTTTTGTTTATGAACTATGCAGTAACCATATCCTATGTTAAAAATCATTTATGGAAGTATAGATTTTCTAGACATATATGGTGTTGTATAATGGTGCTTGTCGGAAAAGCATGTACACGTCTAGGATCTAGCCATCTAATGAGTTCCTCGCTGTGTCTAGGATATCGTTCCAAGTCTAGCTTCAAAGATGATCCTTAGCTGTTGGCTGAGCATTTTATGTTTGTAACATACACAGTAGTTGCATACGTTGTTAGTTCTTAGTCCTGCTTACTGTAATGGAATTTTGTTATACGCTTTTGATAGTACTGTATACTTATTAGTCTTGCTTACCGTGATTGACTGTTGTTATAAGCACTTGATGGCGCTGTACACTTCATAATCTGGTTGTGTGAGATTGTGAAGAGATGAATTAATTCTTGGTATGGCTTTGTAAATTTCAATGCATATATATGAGAGTATACGTATGTACCTGCTATAAATGATGTTATACAGTGGATACTCAGTAGCCAACAAGTTAACACCAATTAGAAAAGATGTTAATGGTGTGTGTACATCAGTTTAAGACTCGTAGTTGGCTCGACTCCCAGAGGTTGTTGGGCGATGAGCGAGGGGTCGCCTAGAAGATATGGATCTGTTATCTTAAATGGGGTCGACAACACTTAACTTCCTACGCACTGTAAGAAATTAAGTGGACTACACAAGAGTCGATATGTGTCGTCGTACAGTTAGACAATGAAACTATAGAGAGGGGAAGCCGATTAGTTCCGTGGGTGGGAAAACTGTCTTCGTTTCTTGTATATACAACTGTTTTTGTGTTCCCTTGTGTTATCCTGGTTTCTATAAATTTATATATTTTTGTTTAGATCGTTGACCTTGCTACTTTCAAAAAGATACTCTCATAAAATATTTTTATCCGACGTAGTCATTTCATGAACCTTGTTTCGCTAAATTATTCATAAAAGGGCATAAGGGTGTGAGAATCTACTTTAAGTTGAGCTCTGACCCAACATACTATCTTTTTCAGGATACAGTAATCGCGGAACAACCTGACCAGTAGTGCGACTTTTTGTTTCGGAGGACCGCAGCATCTACGTCTTCAAGGTGCCTAAACAACCGAATTTAATTTACCTCTTAATCTATATTCTTTTAAAACTCTTATCACCTATTTTAAATAACCGACCTGCGTGTCGAGGATAAACCTTTTCTTTTAAAGATGTTATTTTTACTGGATTCATTTATAACTCACATTTATAAATGCATTTTTTTCTTCTTCTTAAAACTTATTATTCTTCAAAAAACCCACACGAAAGCCGGATTGACATTTGTTGGCTTGAAGGCTTGAGTGTGCTTTATTGTCCCATGAGTAGTGCCACACTTCTATTTTAGGGCGGCCGACCTAGAATGATGAGGTGGGGCGTTACAAAGTGGTATCAGAGCTTTTGGTTACGGAAAATCCTTGGGAGCGGGTGTAGGGTCTTGTTGTTTCACATAGGCACAAGTTATTTCTAGGGGCACAATGATTTTTTCTTTCTTTTGATGATATTGTGTGTTGATTGTTCCTTGTTTTTCTTGATTTTCAAGAATGGATGGAGATAGGAACAATGGCACCCAAGGTCGTGGTAGACTTAGAGGTGCTACTGGGCGAGTTCGTGGCCGAGGCTGAGGACGAGGTCGTGGTCAAGACGAGAATCTGACTGAGACTTCCGTTGAAGAGAGTGTTGAGTATCCTCATTATGGGGGAAACCATAGTTCTAGGGATGATACGAGGTCTGGTAGTAGGACTAGGTCCTTTGGTAGTTCTAGGACGATTCAGGTTGACGAAAGTGAAGCCGAACCTCAGGTAATAACTCTAGAGAATCTCCAAACAATGATGAACAATGTGATTACAGCAGCGCTAGATCAGAGGCTTGGACCACGTGAAGGAAGGGAGAATGTAAAGACTGCAGTAAGGAATGAACCACTTCCCAATGAGAGACACCAAAATGGGAAGTCTTGGGTCCAGTATTACCAGGAGTTTCTGAAGATGAAACCACCTTCATTCAGTGGAAAGGGAGGTGCAACCGAAGCACAACAATGGTGCAACAGAATGGACAAGATACTATCTCAATTCGACTGTTCAGGAGCATTTAAGCAGATAATGGATGCGTTTCAACTGGAAGAAAATGCAGCAACTCCCTCCCTCCCTCAGATTTGGATCTGGTTATTTGTCCCAACTTAAGGGGTGTAGTTTTCTAACCGAAGAGTCGTGGCCCCATAAGAAGTTTCTGGTGATCCGATCTATCTGTTTATGCACATGGATGGGTAGAAGTTGTGTTTGCATTGACTGGTCGGAAGTAGGAGTGAGGGAAGTGTTGATGATAACCAACCTTCCAGCTGGTGTTAGACATTTTGTTATCCATCCTTTTGTTTTACATGACAACTGTTGAAATAGCGGTGCGAAGATGTGGCGAGTTTCTTTCCATATTTTGAAGTGGACTCATAAGTAAATATATGGATTGGGGTGGTTGGCATGTTGAAAAATTGATGAAGTTTTTCCATCTCATGTTGTTGTAGCCGTGGATGATGAATAGTTGTGGATTTTGTTGTGTTGATTCTTTGGCCCGCCGAAGTACTGTGTTGTTTGAGTTGATTAATATTTTAAGTGATAAAGAGATCATCTGCATACATAAGATGAAGGATTGGTGGAGCTTTGATATGCGAAACCTCTCTATAAGTTTCTGACCTTCTAATTTTTTTAGGTTTGCTGGAAAAATTTCCACACTGATAATAAATATATAGGAAGATAACGGATCTCTTTGTCGAATACCCCTAATCAGAACAATACACCCATATACTGTACTATTAATGTTGATCGAGTAGGTAAGTATTTGACCCCTAAGATGTGTAGTAGTCTAGTAGACTAATCCTCCGTAGAGTTGTCAAAAAAGACGGCCCAGCCAGCCCCGGCCTGATAGGACTTCAATCTAGCACATCGTAGGCCTATGTCACGGCCCACCCATTTTCCCACATATTGGGTTGGCCCATGACAAGAGTCTAGGTCCATTAGAAGAGCCTAGAAGATTAGGGAAGTCCACAAGCTTCCAGAATTTTCTTGGATAAAGAATATTCCCTTGTATATTCTTGTAAAGTATATAATACTCTAGAAGATGATGATTCTAGAACATATTCTAGAATCCTCCATACATACTATATAAGGTGGAGAGCTCATTTGCTCAAATCACCCACCAACAAGCTCTCTAAGCATTGTAATACTCTCTCTCTTCAATAATCAAATACTCTCCCACTTAAAATCTCTAAGTCTCTTATCTCTTTGAGTTCTTTTAGGCTTACTTGAAGAGTTCAAGTGCCGCACGGTCTAGTCCAAAATCTTAGCCCGTCACAGTTGGTATCAGAGCCAGGTTTAAGACTCAAGAATGGCTGACATTAATAGCAACAACACCATGGAGAAAGGTGTCGATGGCCAAGCCAAGAAAAGGGGCAAGTCCAAGGATACGCAAACAAGTCTTGAGGCACGAATGACACGTATGGAAAAGCGAGTGAGCGACTTCCTTATACGCGCCGAAGAAGAGTTCCTAACAAGGGAGACTCTTGAAGGGTGGAAAGATTCATTCGAGGAGGCCATAAGCAAGGCGGTGGATGGTATCAAAATAGACGTAGAAGCTCGGATCCAAGACGCGATGGATGATAGCGTGGAGGAGGTGAAGGCCAAATTGCTGTCAGTTGAGCAAGAGCTAGAAGCGGTGAAAGGAGAATTGGTATTGTGCAAAAGGGCGGCCATCAACCAAGCCATGCACGAGGGGACAAGCAGACTCTCAAGAGAGGATGCTCCCAAGCCAACACCGTATAATGGAAAAAGCGACGCGAAGGAGATTGACACTTTCATATGGAGTTGCGAAAGGTATTTCGAACACCTGGAGATGGAGGATGATGCAAGGAAGATAAAAAGAGCTACGGTGTTTCTCACGGAGAACGCCTTAGCATGGTGGAGACTTCGAAGCCAAGAGATTCAGCAAGGTAAGGCTACTATCGCTACTTGGTCAGATTTTAAAGTCGATCTTAAGAAATTCTTTTACCCGGAGAACGCGGCTTATGAGGCAAGAGCGAAGTTGAAGTATCTTCGTCAAATGGGTACAACCAAAGAGTATACGAGACGTATACAAACTTGTTGCTAGAAATACCCAACCTGTCTGAGGAAGAGAAGCTCTTTAACTTCTTGTGCGGAGCAAAGCCATGGGTAAAACAAGAGCTGGATCGCCGTCGTGTGCAAACACTGACCGAGGCAATAGCTGTAGCCGAGACCTTGATCGAGAATACAAGTCCAAGCTTCGAAGAAAGAAGGAAGACTTCAAGGAGTACAAACTTTGAAGAAAGAGGCGAAACTTCAAGAAGTCACCATGCCAAAGGTGGGGAAGCGAAGGAGGATAGAGACAAGTATACCTCAAAAAAGTATCTTTCGTGGAAAGACAAAACTTCCGAGCATAAAGATAAAGGTAAGCCCTCCTACTCTTGCTTCTTATGTGATGGAGATCATAAAGTCCGTGATTGCCCGATGAAGGGTAAACTTAGTCCGTTGATGGAGGAAAATGGATCCGATGAGGAACGGGATTCCATGATGAGTTCGCTCCAAGTGCTAAGCAGTGTCCAAGCTAAGACGGAGAAATCCAAGAGCAAGGACAAGACTCTCATGTTCGTAGACGTTAAGGTGAACGAGAAGACCTCCCGCGCCTTAGTGGATACGGGAGCCACACACAACTTCGTGTCCAAGAGAGAAGCATTGCGGCTAGGCATGAAGTTCGCTAAAGAAGGAGGTACCGTGAAGGCGTTGAACTCAGATGCGAAGCCACTAGTGGGCGTGGCACGTGGTGTGGAGATGCATCTCGACAAGTGGGCGGGATCTGTCAATTTCTTGGTGATCCCTATGGATGACCTTGACATGGTGTTGGGGATGGAGTTCATGTGCGAACAACGTGCCATTCCAATGCCACCTTTTGACTCCTTGTGTATACTCGGAGAAAACTCAACACACCTGATCCCGGTGACTAGGGAGAAGAAGAAGACCACGGTGTTGTCGGCGCTACAACTTTCAGAAGGGTTTAAGAAGGGTGAGGTAACCTTCATAGCAACAATGAAGGAGGAGGAACCGACTACCCAAGTTAAAGAAATTCTGAAAGGCATGAAGAAGGTTCTCGAAGAGTTCGAGGACGCGATGCCGAAGGAGCTGCCCAAAAAGTTGCCGCTAAGAAGGGAGATCGATCATGCGATCGAGCTAGAGCCTAGCGCTGAGCCTCCCACAAAAGCACCTTATCAAAGGTCCCCACCGAAGGTGACTAAATCGAAGAAGCAACCTTTGACGCCAAGTACTTTGGCCACTTCTTATGCAGGTACTTGCCCCGGAGCATACAAGACTGCGAAAGATTGGCAGCAGCAGAGAGACTTAGCACACGCCCAATTGATAAAAGTGGCTAAGAAAATGAAGAAGTGGGTCAAAACGAAGCGGCATGTGGAGTTCCAAGCTGGCGACATGGTGTTTGTCAAGCTTTTATCCCAACAATTCAAGTACACTCGGCCACTACACAAAGGCTTGTTACGCAAGTACGAAGGGCCGTTCAAAGTACTAACCAAAGTGGGCAAAGCTTCTTACAGAGTAGATCTCCTATCAAAGATGAAAATCCATCCCGTCTTCCACGCGAGCAATATAAAGGCGTTCAACAAGGACGAGGAAGACGAGGGTCGTAGAGTATCAAGACGTGCACCTCCCATTACAACTTCTTTCGACAAAGCTGTAGACGAGATACTAGCTGACCGGATTGTTCGAAGGAAGGGAGTGCCGCCTTGCAAAGAATACTTAGTGAAATGGAAAGATGCATCAATGCAAGAAGGAACATGGAAGTCCGAGAAGTCTCTCCGGCAATTCAAAGATGCGATCGACCAGTTTCATGCAGAAGTCGCGACGATGACGTCGCGAGAATAGGTGGGGGAGAATGTCACGGCCCACCCATTTTCCCACATATTGGGTTGGCCCATGACAAGAGTCTAGGTCCATTAGAAGAGCCTAGAAGATTAGGGACGTCCACAAGCTTCCAGAATATTCTTGGATAAAGAATATTCCCTTGTATATTCTTGTAAAGTATAGAATACTCTAGAAGATGATGATTCTAGAACATATTCTAGAATCCTCCATACATACTATATAAGGTGGAATGCTCATTTGCTCAAATCACCCACCAACAAGCTCTCTAAGCATTGTAATACTCTCTCTCTTCAATAATCAAATACTCTCCCACTTAAAATCTCTAAGTCTCTTATCTCTTTGAGTTCTTTTAGGCTTACTTGAAGAGTTCAAGTGCCGCACGGTCTAGTCCAAAATCTTAGCCCGTGACACCTAGCTGGCCTCTTTAGAGTTTAGGCCAGGCCTGGCTGGGCTAAGCGCGTCCATAGTCAACATTTCTCTCTCTCTCCTGAGTTGTCGAATTTCCCACACCAAATTTGTTATAGAAGAAAGAAAAGGGAAGAAATAGAACCCCAATTTTCGTCTGGAAACTAGGGTTTGGTTTTTGTAAGTAAAAATGTCACAGCAGAACGGGAAATTGATGCCAAATCTAGATCAACAGAGTACCAAAGTCCTTAATCTCACTGTACTTCAAAGAATTGATCCTTTCGTTGAAGAAATCTTAATCACAGCTGCACACGTTACCTTTTACGAGTTCAATATAGACCTCAATCAATGGGTTCGTATCTCTCTTTCTTCCTCCTCTCCCTCTCTTAGACGATGTCTGTTTTCTTCTGATTAGATTTATCCTGATTCATTGCAGAGTCGAAAGGATGTGGAAGGATCTCTATTTGTTGTCAAAAGGTGAGTTTTTTTTTTTTTTCGTTTTGCAATCAATACTTAATTAATGTTGAATTGTGTGAAAAAATGGTTTACTGTTGTTTTTCAGAAATGCACAACCTCGTTTCCAGTTCATTGTAATGAATCGACGCAATACAGGTTCGAATTTGTACCTCAGTTTATGTATTTTGATAATTACTTCCATTTCGTATTGAATCCTGTATGAGTTTTAATTATTGTGTAACTATGTTTATAAGAAAGTTTAAATAATTGCTTATGGAAACAGATAATCTGGTAGAGGATCTCTTGGGAGATTTTGAGTATGAAATTCAGGTTCCGTATTTGTTATATCGAAATCCGTCTCAAGAAGTTAATGGTATCTGGTTTTACAATGCCCGTGAGTGCGAAGATGTTGCAAATCTCTTCAGTAGGTAAAGTCTTACAAGTCATGTGGTGTTACGTAATTGGAAAAGACCGAAAATTTACAAGTTTTTAGCATTGCTTTGATTTCACTCATTTAATTTTTTGTTGGTTTTATGGCTCAGGATACTGAATGCATACTCTAAAGTTCCTTCAAAGCCACAAGCACCTTTAATCAAAAGGTAGTATTTATTTTTTCTGCCAAATCAAACAATCTCGGCGACTACACTACCAATTCTGATCCACTTATGTGGGCATTGTCTGGCTACTGAAACCTTATCTTTTCTATGCTAATATTTTTCTTAAAATTTATTACTGTCCATAAATTTGAATTTATTACTGCATGCTGTATTCTCCACCAAGACCACCACCTTCCTGTTGTTAACAATGTTTTTTGGGCATCAGTAGTTGCACACTTCTACTATCACATTCTCCCACTGCGAATACTTAAATGCGTATCAGCTAGTTCAGTTTGACAACAACTTTCAAACGTTAGTGCTTCAGTAGTTCAGTTTAGAATTTTCCATGGTGAAAAAAAAAACACAATCCGTCGTTCTTATTAGGAACATAAATTTGGTGGGCGTGTTATCTGAACACCAAGTACCAGTGATTTAGTTGCGCTCAACTTCTTAGCGACCGATGAGAGCAAATATGAGGAGTAACTTTGATATCTGTATTAGATCAGCCACCCTGTTTGTCTTGATGAAGCCAACTTATTCTGAAATTGTGCATCCCCTCTCTTGGTTATCAATAGTAGAAATTCAATTTCTTAAACTCATAGGAGCAAGTTTCTTTTAACTTCATAAGCCTGATCTGTATTTAACCATAATCGTGCTTTTATAATTGGTTCAGATCACAGTTCTTGATGTCGTAATTGTAGCATTATCAACTTTCTTGAGCAAATCTAATCTTGATTCTTTCTGAACTTCATTTCTTACCAGTGAGTTTGAGGAACTGGAAGCAGTCCCTTCTATGGCGGTGATGGAGGGTCCACTTGAGCCATCATCATCAAATGCTTCTGTCATGAATGAAGTTCCTGATAATTCTTCGTTTGTGAACTTTTTCAGTGTATGTATTTTTATGTATAGCGCATATTATGTCTTTTCTTTGGTGATCATTTTTCCCATCAAAATCTTCTCCGACTAAGACATGTTATTCACTTACTTGTGACAGGCTGCTATGAATATCGGGAATCCTTCAAATGCATCAAACGCAGGACAACCTCAACCTCCTACCGCAAGGGTTCCTTTATCTTCTCATGCACCCAATGTTGTACCTTCACCAGTTCCAACCCAGCAAATACCGTCTTATATCCCACATTCACCCTCTCCGCCACTGCCTTCGCTTGATTCCCTCGAGTCTAGTAACAGCAACAACCCTGCTACCAATCTTCTGACTCCTTTGTTTTTTGTACCTTCTCCTTCCCCATCCACGTTGATGGCTCCACAAATCTCATCTACTGTACCCAATGCTCCGCCTCTGCATCCTCCCGTGAATCTGCAACGCCCTTATGGAACTCCGTTACTCCAACCCTTTCCACCCCCTACTCCATCTCTGTCTCTTACACCTGCTCCTTCTGCAACTCCTATTCCAAACTTTGGACCGTTCATTACCCGAGAGAAAGTCCGAGATGCACTCTTGAGGATATTTCAGGTTTGCTGCTATCCGCTTACTTTGTCAAATGGTTGATCTTTATCACAATGATATCAAAATACTTATCTGGAATATTAGTGAATACTCAAATATCATCAAATTCACTAAAGTCAAATGCTGCATCTTAGCTCAGCATATTTGTAAAGTTTGTTGTAGTATGAGAAGTATAACTGAAGTCAAGGTTGTGCAAGTGAAATTATGGTTCTCGTTTCTTATAATCAGGAAACAACTTGGCTGTGTTCTTCGAATTGCTACTAACGTTCTTTATTTCTTTTGTGTGATTTCCAGAAAGACGAGTTTATCGATATGTTCTACCAAGAGTTGCTGAACACCCAATATTTGTGACCAGAACTATAAGATGCAGCATCAGCGGTTCCCGTTGTTTCTCTTATATATTATTAATGTAGTTTTCCAATCCATCTGAAGCACCCATCTCTCGAGTCAGAGACCGTGTTTTGTATAGCTTTTTGCTCTGTGTCGTTGTTGTTATACACAATCTTTGGTTACTTAAATATATTCATTTCATTTCAATTTTCCTAGACCATTCTTTTTAATTCAATTATTTGTCACTTACTCTCAATTCTCTCTGGTAATGAAAAACATTCTTTCAAGTAACTCGTGTCAATTCTATTGTGTGTTAACTCGCGGATCAATTTAGATTTTCTTCACCCACCCGAGATTGAAGTAGTTACTTGCATTAATAATCATGATTAGCACGACCATTTAAAAATATACATATCATAACCGCAAGATTAAACAAATATCTCATTCGTCAATGCATCCAACGATACAGCTAACTGTCGTAACTTCATTAAACACCGAACGTAGTAGCGAATCAAGAGGAAGAGAGATAGACGGCTAAGATTAAATCTCATCGAAACCCAAAAGTCCCAATACTCAACTCCCCCTGCCCTTGTGTAAATCCATCCTAAAAGCCATCGATCGCCATAACACTGAAAACAGAACTCGAGAGAAATCACTAGAAATTTTCTAATGGCGGGGACAAAAGGAAGACAAGAAGTACTTGAATCAGTATACTCAGTAATAGCTTTAGTATTTATACTAGTAGCTTGTGTTGAACTGTGTGATGCAGCAACAGTTGTTGATGTATATAGACTTATTCAGTATGATATTAGTGGTGTTCCATATGGATCTCGTTTATCTAATCTAAATCATCACGCTTCTTCTTTTCCATTCTCTCCTGGAACTGATCTTTCTCGTACTGTTTTTGTCATCAATTTTCGTGATTTGAATCTCACTTCTATTCAAGGTATTACTCTTCTTCTTTCTTTCTTTTTTAATTATTTTTTTCAAATTTCATTTCTTTGAATCTAGTTTTAAAATTGTAGTTAATGATGATTAGATAACTTGAAATGGTGGGGATTAGAAACTTTATGATTTTGTTTTTGTATTATTATACATTTGTCTTTGTGATGGAGTATCGTTGAAGTTTGAGATCTGTTAGATCTTTGTTAATCTGGGAGTAAGTTTAGTGAATTTTCGAGAATTATGCTTTTTTTTTTGGTATTGGTAAAATGGTGATTGTTAGTTGACTAGAATGAGGTGACAAAAGGGAAAGATAAGGATGAGATTTCTTGTTGTAGTGATTTAGGTGAAACATTTGAATAGAACTTGTAGTTTTAGGTATGAGACAGCAATTTGTAGTATCAGAAACGATATTCATTATAAATCTATAATCTTTCTGAAAAACTAGTGTTCCTGTGTTCTCCTTGTTGAATTTGTTTGAATGACCAATTGTTGTAGGATATCGACAGCTTTCTCTTTCTTTATTTCCTTACTTCTATAGAAATTAAATGTTTAACAGTCTTTCCGTACTAAAGGTCATTGATAACTAATTGCTTATGATGAATTTGGTTTATTGTAACAGACGTTAATTCCGCTGGCTTATGATTTAGTGACAAGTTAACAAATAATAACGCGTGGTTCAAGACTATGTCTATATTGTTATTTTGTGTATTTGCCATATGATTTGTTTTTCTACGAATTCCACATTGTGTCTATAGTTCTTTGATTCTCTATTTTATGGCATTGCTTCTAAAGTCTTGGTAATGACGATGTAGAATATATTACTGAAAAGCGGCAACTCGGGGGTTTGCTACTTCTACTCCCTCAGAAGTTTAGCCCTTCAAACAAAGAAGCTGCCGAGGAAGGTGGTCAAACTCATGAACAAGAACAGGCAAGAGACCTGTTGATTGAGTTGGAACAATTACTCATAGGTGCAAACATTCCAGTAAGTGATTGTATCATCTTTGTTTTAGTATGCATCGAAGTGTCATCATCTAGTCTCATATGAGATTAATATTTTCCTATGTTACTAGTCACACTTCCGTTTGTTTGTTTTCTTGAATAAAATAACAAATTTAGCCAGCTATCAGTCTATCATGTCATCATCTGTGGTACTTCTCGTAACTTCCATTTTAGATATGGTGTATGGTTCATTATCAATTGGTGGAGATCGTAAGATTCATATTAGTTGACATTGATTGTATGATTTTCACTAAACGAGCGAGTAAAGGCACTGCATGAATGTGTACAGAATCACAGTATACGCTATAATTTTAAAAAATGTTGCATGAACAGTGTCTTTGTTCATTTAGTATTTTGTCATGGATTTAAATATTATTCTTACTCGTCGCTGAGCTGCTGTGTGATGAACAATTATGGGTTTGAAGTCAGATTTCTGTCACTCCTAATGCTATTTGAATTCATTTACCATTCACTTGGTGATTGTGCACCCACTTTATTTTTTTCAGTATCCCGTATATTTTGCTTTTGAGGATGACAAAATTGATGCTGTATTGGATGATATCAAGAGAAATGATGCTCTAGGTCAGCCTGCTACAGCAACTACCGGGGGGTTAGTCAACATAACCAGTCTTTAAGGAACTTTTTTTTGGATGTCTTATCTAGTCCTTGGGGTATCTTATTTAGTATATCTTCACATGAATTTCTAAATTTTGCGTTGAGCTCAGTAGCGCACCTCACGTTGAGTATGTAGGAATTTAGTAATCTTGAAACTTTTGAAATGAGTCTTTAGTTCTTTTTCAGAAGCCTAATGAGTTAGTAGAGGTACAAGTTTGATTTGTCTAGTAGCGTCAAGTTTGACGCTTAACCCTTGTATGAAAGGACACGAGTCGTCCGTGGGAACTTACGGAGCATATCGCATGAATTGGTATTGTGACCCTGGTTTTCCGGTAAACCCTTTTTTCTCTAGGAATGAGTATCAGTTCTTATTTCAGATTCTCTTTGTATTCCTATGGTTTACCACTTTCAATGCAAATATGCTATTATCAATAGTGGAATATGTCCGTTATTTTTGGCAATTATCATGGTTAGATTCAAAATTTAGCATTGTTTATCACTAGTGGAATACGTCAGTCTGTTTTGGTGTTTATCAATTTAAGTGTTATATTATCAAAATATTGTTTATCAACTTTTTTTTTTAAAGAGTTCCAGTGGGAGTTAGATTTTCGAATGCTCTTTTTGTCTAATAGCATTGTTTTTGTATGCAATATACAGATACAAGTTTGTTGTCTCTACTCCTGAACCCAAGAAGCTTGCATCTTCCACCCTCACAAACATCCAGGTTCCTTTTCTTCTTCTTCTGTTTTCTTTCCTTTTTTATTTGGTTTACAAGAGGTCTAATATGTTTCAGAGCTGGTGCAAGATGTTGATTTGTTAAGAATAATGTCCACATATCCTGCATCATCCTGGGGTCGTCGGGTTTTGTCATCAATGCTAAATTTCTTTGTCTCTTGCCTTTGTTCTGTTTTTCCTGCAAATACTGTTATAGCCTTGGCACTTGTCTTACTTTGTGCTGCCAGAACTTTAGTAAATCATAAAGGTTTATTCCTTTGTGGCAGGGTTGGTTACCAGGTTTAAAAGCAGCTGGGGACGCTAATCAGCTTCCAACAATTGCTATAGTTGCATCTTACGACACCTTCGGCGCTGCACCGGTATGGTGGCAATCACATTCCTAGCTAATACCTTCCGAACATATAAGTATCTTAATTTTGAAGCTTTTAACATCTTTGTAGGCACTGTCGGTTGGAAGTGATAGTAATGGTAGTGGAGTTGTAGCACTTCTTGAGATAGCAAGGTTATTTTCTCGTCTTTACTCAAACAAAAAGACCAGAGGAAAGTATAATTTACTGTTTGGGCTAACCTCTGGTGGACCTTACAACTACAATGGAACTCAAAAGGTGACTGTGATTTTATATTGCCTCTATCTATTCTAGTTGTTGTTTAATCTAATTATCCTTTTGCTAATTTGTCTGACATAGTTTATTTCATTCTGTTAGTGGCTCCAGAGTCTTGATCAACGATTACGTGAGAGTATTGATTACGCTATTTGCTTGAACAGTATTGGTTCTTTAGATAGTGAACTATGGATGCATGTCTCCAAGCCTCCAGAAAATGCCTTTATTAAGCAAGTGTTTGAAGTAAGTTTGTATACTGTTTGTTTCTTTTTCAGGAAGAAAATTAAGGTTGTCTGGGATAACCTTTTGATGCTGTGATTGGCTTTTTATTTTGGCAGGGCTTTTCAGATGTAGCAGCAGATTTAGGTGTTAAAGTTGGTGTAAAACACAAGAAGATTAACATTTCAAATTCACGGGTAAGCTATTCATATATAACAGTGTTTACAACTTGCACCATGACTAACTGTGTGTAGACCATGTTGCACAGTAATCTCATATGATACAGGAACTACAAGTCGTTTAGAGATTTTTTCTTCCATTTATTTCAAGGTCTGTGCAATGTTTAGAGTCATCTATTTGGTGTTAAAACATGTGATGATGTGACTAGGCTTTGCTTGGAATCAAGAAAGACTTGCATTTTTGTGTATAAGATATTAGTATATGTGTAGGCAATATAAAATTGGTTATCCACCTGGCAGGTAGCATGGGAGCATGAGCAATTTTCAAGGGCAAGAATTACAGCTGCCACCCTTTCAGAGCTATCAGTTGCCCCAGGGTTATTAGAAAGCTTTGGAGGTCTGCACGATCAAAGGTAATATTCTCAAAAATTAAAAATAAACTCTTTTCAAGACCTATTTACTGCTGTGCATTTACAGATTGGGTTTTGTGCAGGCCTCTAGTGAATCCTGCTGCAGTTGTTAGAAGTGTAAAGTTAGTTGCGGAGAGTCTTGCGGTAAACAGTCACCCATTTACTGCAATTCATAATTGGATAGAAACGACCAAAAAAATAAAATATGTGGAAGTAACTTTTCTCATTTGATTCGCGCAGAGACATATTTATGGTTATCAAGGAAAAAACATCGAGATTTTCAAGGACGGCAGTAGCTTGGCTGTCAATCCATCTTACGTGACGTCATGGCTAGATCTTCTCTCGCGGACCCCTAGAGTAGCACCTTTCCTCCCCAAGAATGATCCATTTATCTTGGCGTTGAAAAAGGTATCCACCAATTTATATCAATTCCAGTTTCCTAATTACTAATTCACTGGCTGATAGAGCTTGGATTTTCAAGTGGGCAGCTTCTGATGTTATCTATTTTTATTTGTTTTCCTGCTGGCAGGAATTAGAGGAACATACTGCTGAGGTGAATGTACAGCATGAGTTGCTTGATGGGATGTTCACTTTCTATGATTCAACGAAATCCCAACTTAACATATACCAGGTCTAACCTTTTGTATTTCTTTCTTTTGGTCTTTTTTGTTCTCCTTTTGCCCAAATCAATTTATGTAATAAGAGAAGTAAGTACCTTTAAGATTGGCACAATAGAAATTTGCAGATAACAATGCTGAGAAAATATAGGGAAAATGATAGTTGTTTTACAATCTATACTTTGGTTTGTGTTGCAGGTTGCAAGTGTGACATTCGACCTACTCTTGTCGTTGGTTTTGGGATCTTATTTGATTCTACTGTTCTGCTTTCTTGTCATCACAACTAGGGTATGCTTTCTCAATTTCCAATATAGCATACTATCTTTTTTCTGTGAAAAGATTAGAATCTGACAGATGCACTGCTTGTTGATCTACAGGGTCTTGATGATCTCATTGGGTTATTCAGAAGACCTCCCTCACGTAAGATGAAATCAGGTTGAAGTTATAACAACAGGAGTAGATGTAATGACCTAATGCCCTTCCATTTGTGATGCTAAAGACCGTCATCGATTAATGATAATCACAGCACTTTGATGTACTCAATCCTGCTGTAAATTCGGTGGTCATGCGCCTCTATCGTGAGTTATTTATGTCATAAAGCTCACACCGGTAGCTAGGTTTATCCTGACTCATTAGGGATCCGATTTTTGGTGGTGCAAATATTCCTCTTGCAGCATTAGGTTAGGTTGCTACCATCTGTAGATTAATTTACGAGGCAACAATTTTACTATTCATGGGATTCTTATTACCTGGGCAGAGAAGTGATTTTTTTTCAATGCAAGCATATCAAAGTTCCTGGTATTATGCTCAATATTTTGATCCCTATCATTTTCAATATTTTTCATTTTTTTATTTTGAAATAAGTAATTTTGTTCATTTCCATTGATTCGAAAATGAAGATGAAGATGAAGTGAAATGGTGATATCATTTTCAATATTTATGTCTAGAAAGCAGAAACAAGTTGAATTGGTTGAAATTGTACGGGTTCTGAGTAACTGTTATCAACAACTTTGGAAGACTTGGAAAAGGTCCTTGCAGTCGTCTAGGTCAATGAAACTCAAAACTAGTTCACTGATATGCTCGTGATTTTCTTAAATGCTCAACCAGTAGCAAAAAGATACAAGTTGTTCACATAAAAAGGGTTATTGAATGTTCAACTTGTTGCCAGTAAAAGAAAAAATATAGACGGAGTCCTAATTTATGTGAACCTTCAGTAACCATCTTGTTACCATTTGAAAAAACAATCTTTATGTGAACATCCAGGAACCCTATGAACACCTGAAGTAAGGTCAGGTGAAGTACAAGTTTAAAAAGTTCCTCAAAAGTTGTAGTTCAAGTGAAAAGTAGACGACTCTGTTTGTATCTTTTTGGTTGACTGCAATTACAGTAAGTATCGGCAGTCCGTGAAAAACCTGACTTGACTTGTTCTGGTGCAGTAGGACTGGGAAGTGGGAACTACTGAATCCACCACCTCAGTGGCACATCCCTTAAAAGATTAATCAGATTTTGTCTATGATGTTTTCCGGGATGTCTATTGTAATTGTCACGTTTAACATGGTATGGAATGACAAACTCTGAATACAGCTTTCCAATCTTAAATAAAAATATATGAATATCTAAGCAAACAATTGATTATTACATCTGAACATACTTCAATAATGTGATTAGGATTCTCCACAAACTTGGTGTTCAAGGCATTTAATGTGATGTATTATGTCTTTTGTCCTTGATTAAGTGCATCTCGTGTTATGTCTTTTTTCAGATGTTGATTTGCCCCTAACCAGGATTAAGGTGGTTCTCACTGCTCACCACACAAGTCTTCTTTATAATAAGCTTGTTGCCTAATAAAATTTTCAACAAAATGACAAAATCTGTGATACTAACCAAATTTGCTAAAACAATTAGCCACAAAGGTGATGGGATGATATATGAAGTGGGAGATATTAACCAGGATTCATTGGTCGGCTATATGTAGTAATGACTATTAACTCATGGAAAATGCTTTGCATGAGGGCAGCTACTGTTTCAATTTTGAGAAGATGCAGCATGGTATCTTTTTCGTTTGACTATCAACAAATCAAGCAAGTATCATTTTCTTTGTCCGTACAACCTGCGACAGGAAAATAATTGGGATTTCGACTGAAGATGTCAAATTCATTCTTTAATTAATTGCCAATCAATTGGATCTAGACTAGTGTTAATGAGCAGCAGCAAGTGGCCGGAAGGATTGTGGCATTCTTGAGTCTTGACCTTATCTTTTCTGTGTAAGCAGAAGATTAGTCTATTCTAGGCCGGTAGCTAGCCTACAGGGATTCTTGTACTTATCCTTGTACGGGAGTACCCATTGGGCATCTATGTATACTACGGAAATGATTGCAAGTTTGCACCAAATTGGAAGATGAAACTGAAACATGCTAATGAATTGTAACAATAAATTAAAATTTAATCTTATTAAAATTTAAAATTTGGTGTTAATAAGTTTGGAACTAAAGTCATTTTTGGTAAATCACGGTATTCCAATGACATTGACAGATTCGTAAAATTGTTGGGCAGGCTTCGAAAAATATCCAGTAGAACCAATAATTCATTATGAATTAAGAAAATAATTTGATTATTTCGTTATCACATATACACATACACTGTATAATTTAGTAATACAGCAAAAAAAAAAAAAAAAATGAACATGAGATGATTTAACGGTAAAAAACCATGATACAAAAGATAGTAAAAACCAATGTACACAACACACCACATAGAGAGTCTAATCTTTTTTCTCTTCTCAATTTCTTAATTTCTCTTTCTCTCTTCATTCTCAAATACTCTTCATACTTCTCCTTCCTTCCTTCTCTTACTATATTCTTCCTCTCTCCATTTCCAATCCCAGCTTGTAAAATCTCCAAACTATCCTTCCCGTTTAAACTTATCCCATCCATATCCTCAATCTGTAAACTCACTTCTTTCACTTGAACATCTCCATTTTCACATCCCCCAAATCCTAAAATAATCCCACACAACACTTCTCCTTCTTCATCTCTATGGTTATTTCCACTACCCTTCAGTACTGTAGCAAACCTCACCTGAATTTCACCGGATAACCAATGACGATGTACTGAAACAGGCTTCCAACTTGATAGATTAGCTGACCTCCGTTGGATTGGATCAATCATTACCCAACTTAAAGTTAGGTTCTCATTTAAGACTTGGCATATGTTGTTGCCGTTTTGTATTGTTGTTGGGATAATATCTTTTGGTTCTAATAAATCAATTCTAAATGGCGAACAACGGAACCAGTTTGTCGTTGTTTTGGTTTCTTCTATTTTTGAATAGATAACATTGTTTTTGTACTGAATATCAATGGCTGAGATTAATTCTGAAGTTGGTGATGCCGGTGGTAGTGATTGAAGATTATTTGAATTTGAAGAAGAAGAAGAGAGGAGTGGAAAGGAATCAGAGAAAAACGAACGATGACCATTTGGGAAAGTAGAAATGAGGTGGCTAATACGTGGATCATTAGTAGATTGCCATGTGGAGTTGCAGATGTTAGACCAGAGATGTTCTTGGGTAGATAGAGAACAGAGTTGTGTTGTTGTGCAACTAGCTGAAGCTAATGCCGGGCCATCTAGTCTTGAGAAGATATGTGTGAGAAGTATATCTGGATGAACGGTTGAGATTGTTCTAGTAGCCTCCCCCATGTTGTTGTTGGTGGTGATGGACTCACTTTGCTTGATTGCCGTCGTTGGTGTTGGTGGTGGTGGTTCTGAACTGAACATGTTTTTTTTTTCTGATTTAATCTTCTGTTTTTTTTCAAGTTTTTCTTATGTTTGGTGTTATCTGGATGGAGAAGAGGAGATAGTTTATTTATATAGGGGGGAGTTTGAGACTGCTGCTAGAAATGATCCCACCACTAACGATAACTACACCTCAAAACAGGGGTATTATTGTCAATATAAAATAATAATAAATAGATGCACTTTATAATAAAAAAAATGTTAAAATTCAGATTCATTACGCCTTTTGAGTTGGATATGTTCGATATTTATATTTCATGATTATCTTATGTATTTATTCAAAAATGATCTCTTCATTTTTCCAAGAGATTCAAGTTGTAAAGTCGGCACTACCATACTGCAGTAATGGTTAAAAATGCAGAAAGATAACCGAGCGGATGGAGTTTTAAAATAAGTGAACTCGATGAATCATACGTTGAGAAGGTTTCTTCAACGTTTTCCGCCTTCCTGAAGTCCGGCGAGGCGGCCAGGGGTTCCTTTAGGCTGCGACAACAGTTGTTTATATTAATTCATCTGTGGAGATTATTAGCGAAAACTATATTATATTAACAGATTTACAGAGATTATTATTGTGATTAAATTATTATGTTATTAATCTTGAAACGCGGTTTTGTGATAAGTAGTTTCGTAATCAAAGAGATTAGAATATTAAGTAGATTAGTTAAGAGACTCCGTGCCGGAAAGTTTTTGGTTTGTATTGAAATGGACTCTTACTGAAAGCCACTAAATTTGGCATTGTTACTGACTCATTAGATTCTCATTTATTTGTCAACCATGTGGCACTGAGTCATCGGTTATACCCTTTTGGGGGTGACACGAGTGTTGATACAGTTCCCTCCTTATGGGGGTTGTCAGGGGTACTTAAGATTGTTGTTTGGTTTATAACATAACATATGAGTCGGTTGTTTGTCGGATCAAGTGAGAATCTAGGTTTCCATACTGTGTTTGATTGTGCTTTTTTGGTAATTGTTTTCTCTGATCGTCTTTGTGGCTCAAAAAGATTATACTGCATCTACCGGTAAAAGTGATATTTTTACCTAAAAACAGGAGGCTACCAATCTGAAAGTTGCTACCCAAATTGCTTTGATTAGAATTGTTTTTTATCATTACATTTTAGTCCTTGAGTTGTATACGGGATGACAACATTCTTCCTGTGGACAGTTCTATGAGTATAAGAAGGAGTATGTGGAAACCAATTTATAAGGCACCAAAGGAGATCCAACAGTATGTGGAGGTGCAACTTAATAATGGAAATGATGTGAGATTTTGGACTGATTGGTGGCATAATAAAGTAATTAATCTTAAAAGATAAGTATCCTCGACTTTATAAGTTATGCACTAATAAGATGGCTTGTGTTAGCGACGTCATTAATAATAGAGAACTGCAGGCAATCTTTAAAAAAGTCATTAAACCCTGCTGGGAGAATTGAAATTCTTGAGATCAAGCATGAACTCAGAGATGTCTCGATATCTAATAATTTTGTTGCTGAGTTAGTAGGTGATTTCACATTAAGGAAACAATATGAGGTCCTTACGCTTTATGATGATGGTCTTGGTTTTATTCACAAGCTGGTAAATGGGAGAACTCCACCTAAAGTTTAATTCTTTACATAGGAACACTTCATAACTTTATTCCTACGAGAAATATGCTAAGTCGGAGGGGAATTAATGTCCGGTATAGGCTTTGTCTGTTGTGCAGCGTCAATGAGGAATCAGTAGAACACCTACTTATGCACTGCAATTATGTTTCAAGGGTTTGGGGTTATTTTATTTCTTCATGTGGCATGGTTTGGGTCAACTCAGGAATGTTATACATCAATCGGATTCATGGAAGGGTTTAATTAGCTAAGGATGTATCACCATTGTTGCCGTATGTTATTATGTTTTATTAGTTTTTTATATTATTATTTGATTTTTTATCTTGATTTTATATTGGAGGACAATGTAAAATTTGAGTATGGAGATTATTTGTATATAGAGTTTTTAGCTTTAGTTTTTAATTTTTGTATCAATCTCTAATTTTTAGATATTTTAGAGTCATTTAGTATACTTCTAGCTAAGTTTACATACGGAGTTCTAACCGAAATAACTGAACTTAGAAGTATTAGAGAACTATATTCAGTTTTCTTAGTTGTTGAGAGGTAATGCCGACAAAAGGGACTTAAGCCGCCGGTAAAGAATACAGTATTAGAGAAGTTGATCATTCAATACCCATGAGTGAGGCACCAAACCTTCAATTGTCCATTTAGAGTGTTTCATCTGTGCTAACTCCGGGTAGAATGATGAGCTACCCAATCTCGCACCAATTTCAGCACTACTTTTTGATCTCTTGAGTGTTATTTTTTCAATCGTGAGAGTGTCATCAAAATTGCTAACTCTATCTTGTAGTCTTGTTTGGAATTGGCACCATTCTCTCGACAAAGCAACAATAGAAATACATCATCATTAACAAGCAGAGCATCAAAAATTTGAAGGAAAGTTGAATTAGTTCAAGATTTACAAGCAACAATACAATGAGCAGAATTATATATATATGTTGAAGACTAAGTACAAGAACGAAGAAATCAAAAGATGAGAGTTAGTGAAGTTCATGATATCGAGACAATACAAGTTGTGAAGAATCAAGTGGTAAAGTCCTTATCCCACGGCCATAGTAGTTTCATTTAATTTTTCAGTTTGTATTATTTTTGAGATAAAAAAAAAAAGAAGAAAAAAAAAAGAAGAAAAATGTTTATCATTGCTTTATTGTATATTTCCTTTTAATTTTATTCAATAAGGTCGTGGGGAAAAAGAAATCTATAAAGAAGTTTCAAGCAATAAGAAATTGAGGAAAAAGTTACATTTGTCAAAGTTCTATGAAATTCAAGAGTTCATCATCTGCAGTGAAGACCGAAGACGTTTCTATTTGTTGTGAGAGTGGTGCTGATTGTGAATCGGGTGAGAAGGTAATTAAGCGTTCTCATCCTTGCATAGTGGTTGATTTTCTTTCTTAGAGGTCACCATAAAAACAAAAAGGGTTTTTTTTCGTCCCACATTCTATGGGATAACATTTACATGTAATTCTGAAGGTTGCCTTTCCTTTCTACCATTCAACGTGTGCAGGATTTCTACCTTCACTCCTTCCTGCACACATGAGAACCATAAAGTGCGTCTTCCGAGTGTCAATTTCATAAAATCCTATTGGTAAGGCAAAATGCTTGTCCAATCGCTCTCGAACCTGGATTCTTTCATATGGTGGTTTTCTCCTAACTCAAGAGTTAAGCATGAGAATAATGTTCTTTGGTATTTCTAACTTCTTATTATTAGTGTGCAAAATTTTTATGTCCTCATAACTCTTTGGATGCTTGTGACTTAGAATTTGGAATAGATTTTATGGGTGTACCTCTTGTAAACCCTCATGGGACTATAACTCGTTCACTAGGGACACCTAGGGGTTTAAAGGCTTGTTACACATGCTAAGTGAAACCGTATCCTCAACGAAATGAAGTTGTTGTATTTTAGTCTAGTTTAGGTTAGTTTAGATAGTAGTTTGCTCGAGGACTAGCAAAAGCTAAGTGTGGGGGGATTTGATAAGTGCATAATCTTATAATTATAGTGTCAAATCCATACTTGTTTTAGTTATAATTCTTGCATATTACTTGTTATTACTCTTGTTTTCTATCTTATGTGTTATATTAGATGAATCATCCAAAAGGAGCTACAAAGTGCTAGAATGAGCAAGGAAGTAATAGCATTGCAAGTGAAGGAGGATCCATGACCAAATTATACTTATTCAAATCCAATATTTCTTCACTTTATCTTGAAGGTAATTGAAATACGAAGCCATCGCAAAAAGAATGAGGTTATTCCGACATCGAACGAAGAAGTTATGGGCAAAACGAGTTTGAAAGACTTGAGTTTACAGAGAGAAGTTCGGCTGATAATTATTCAGCTCGAATCAGCCGAACCTGAAGCGTAAAAATTAATATTTTCGAAGAGTCTACAGAAGAATGTTCGGCCAGAAAGTGTTCCAATCAAATCAGTCGAACCTGACACCGACCTGGGACATATTTGGACGCGAAATTGACTTATAACTCAAGGAAACACGGTCCCGGAAGGATTCTAAACCCTAGAAAGAGAAGACTTGAGGGCCAAGCATTGAAGTCTATAAAAGAGGACATCCAAGGCTCAAACAAGACATCTCTTATTATCTCTTAATCAATTCCATCACATATCACAACTTCCACATCTTAAACCTAGGGTTTACCCCTTTAGGGGGAAACCAATCTTCTTTGTACCATGAGTAGCTAATCTTTTGTTGATTAAGGATGAATTCAATGTTCTAAGCGTGAAGCTTTATTAGTTAATACAAGTTTATTTGAAGTTATTATCATCATCGTTTGTTTTCACTATATCTAGGGTTTATGATTGATTTCTTAGATTGTTTGGAGTGCACGCTAGATTAATCTATTGATCATTCTATTGATAGTAGATAGTTGAGCGACCGTAATTGTCAATCACCTCCTACACAAGTAGAGAACGTGAGACCTTGCAGAGGGATTCCGTGAAGCAATCGTGTGTGAAGACAACACTAACAAGTGGACCGAGCGTACTGAGTCTAACTACTAGGATCAAACCTAAATTCACAAATCTTAAAGTGTTCGATCGAGTTACACCTTGTAAGCATACCTCAAGGCGGCTCAGTTGGATAGAATCTGGTGATTAAGCGTACATGTTATCCGGTGATACAAGGAGTTTTGGGGATAGCTAAGCGTACCTGCTATTCTACGGTTGGTGATGAATAGTTCTAATGAAAGATAGATAAGTATACTAATTCATTCAACATTTGGTAACGGCGAAGGACTCCATGATCATATTTTCTTCTTATTATTCTTTTTAGTTTACTTTAATCAAACTAATCCCCTTTAGTTATTTACTTTTATTCTTAGTTGCTAAACTAAATAATATCTCAATCACACAGCTCTCTGTGGGAACGATCCTTACTACCGCTATATTACTAGTTAATTAGTGGAAAATATCTTGAGTAATTTGTTGCACTCACGACACGCATCAATCTTGCACTCTTTTCCCCCTGAGAAGGTGATGGTCCAAAAAGTCCTACAAGATATGGACTGATGCTTGTGGACTGCGTCCGTGCCCGCTACTATTCGGTGTACATACGTCTAGTCAACTGATCTCTTAACTCTATCTGATTCATATGTTCTACCAATTTCTCATAAGAGGCCGATGTACCTGTATAAGAATTAGTTCGCTCCATACCTTGCAAGAAAATTGGAATCGTATGACGTTCTCCAACGAGATTAAATTTTTCTATCTCCCAACTCAATTATGGAAAATCGGACCTAGCCGATGAAGAACAAGGTGCAGAAGATCCTCTTGGAGGGGCTGATGAAGTAGAAACTCCTGGCGATAAACGATATATTGTGGGTGTTGTTTGTGTCGGTAGAGGCAATCCTGAACTTCGTCTTCCTATTCGGGCAATATCCATCCCATAGATGTTCATAACATCTATATTAATTATAGGCTCCACCACTGATTTGTACCATCGGTCAACTTTGCCACAAAGTTCTCAGACTTGATTATACCTTTTCCATCCATGATTCCTTCGTCTTATGTAATCTGATTCCAGGACGGTTGTTGGTGGAGGATTTTTAGGGATACCATATGCACCAACTAAATGTATAGTACATCTCTCCCCAAAAAATAGACACCAATATCTATGAGTTGACTATAGAGCAACACGCGTTGTAGTGAAAATTCTTTAATCCCAATGGCTACATCAGAAGTAATTCCTCATAATCCTCATAGGGGTTCCAAATAACATTGTGTCTTCTCCTAAGATTCATTTGGGTTCTCCGCATATGTATATTATCTCGCTCAGTGATGTTTTGATTCTTCTATCCCAGTTATCGGCTTCAAACTTTACTACAACCGGGAAAAACTTTGTAATGTACTCGTGGAGTCTTGGTAAACTAATATTGGTATATTTATACCACCAAATCTGAAGTAAAAAAGCATACGATTAGTTTAACTTGCTATAAATATTTGTAAACTTATATAAACTTATACGATTAGTTTATCATATTTACCTCAACGACTCCCTATACACCTTCGATGCTTGGACTACCCAATCATGCGATATCGAGACAAACGTATAGCTCGGCCAATATAACGGACCCCCAAGCATAACTGACAATATTTTCCAAATCTTGCAATGCCCCTAGCCATCCTATTAAAACACAACTATTTGTGTTGGGGGAAAAACACACACCAATTACCCATAACATAAAAACCTTGGCAATTTCTGCAGCGTGGTCAGGGTCTAGATCTGGTCCTAAAATATCAACATATAATTTATTGGTTATAAATGCCTTTAAACCGGTACTAGGAATTCCCAGAGCTTTTAGATTGGTATGCTTGTGTTGCTCGGAAAAATACAACGGAATTTCATCTTTATATTATTCATTTGCCAACCATTTTTTTTTTGGTCAAATGGAATATTATATCCCTGACCTGAAGGTATTCCAAGTAGGAAATACAAATCTAACGGTGCTATAAACACATTAAAATTTTTAATTTCATATATGAATCACATTGTTTGCATAAAAAATATAAATCAAAATATATGACATACCTATTTCGAAGTCATCAAAATGAAACGTGTGTGTAGTATGCCACCAACATTCCAGCATCATATGTATGAATTTGGTCGAATGTTTATTCTCCTCCATATGGTGTAAAGTCCTCCAAGAAAATCTATTCACAATAATTTTAGCACTTTCGGGAAGAAAATCATAGACTGGTTTAATTTCATACCAACCACCTCTTGGTTTTTGATGCTTGGCATCTCGCCTTGTTATTGAAGATACATGACCTTGACTCGTGGCTAATTCTCGACTGGAAACTAAATTGGGATTGTTATTTTCATCTGAAACATCTTGTTGAGTCGGTAGAGGTTGAGTATACCTATTTCTGGATGGTTTTCTATTCTACTTCGACTTATATTTTGAGATTGATAGTAATTTTTTAAGAAATAATAATTAGAGAAGCGGAATATGAAGAGTCTTTTGTGGTGAAAATATTAGAGAAAATTGTAGAGAAGATTGATTTTGGTGTGAGTAGAAAAAATTGAATTTGGATTGAATTTATAGGGGTGGATTATTATAGCCGTCGGGATCATACCTTTACTGAGCTAACCTGAGACGCTCGACCTAGGTTGTACCAAGCCTCGACGTAACCTAGGTCGAGCGGCTCAGATTGGCTCGATCGATTCAGATTGACTCGTTTTTTCTTTTTCCCACTACCCAAAACTTAGTTTGTCTATCCACCTGGTTTGGCATATTGGCAACTTTGCCAATACCTACTGGAAGTGCTCTTACAAGTGAAACTCAAATGATTAAAAATGTCAGGAATAGTTTTTGGCGAGTTATTCTAGAGATAGTCATGTAAATAGTTCCCATGTGTCGCTCTTTTATTGCTCGATAACATTCACGTAGGACCAACCATTTCTAAACGGACTCACCACTGCTAGATCTAGGATTTATATTGATTCAATAAATGGTTGATATTCATTTTAAGGAGTTGGCCACCAAAGTTGTCCACAACAGCTAGTCAAGTAGTAAGGTTGTAAAGTTGCAGTGTAACCTGTCCACAACAGCTAGTCAAATAGTAATAACCTGTTTGGATACCAGAAGCGGAAGTGCAAGTCAGAAGCAAAATGTATTTGCTTCACAAAAAAATAACTTTTTTATTTCTGGAAATCATTCTGAAATTATGTAGCCAAACTAACTTCTGACTTTTCTGCTTTCAAAAATTAAAAAAATAACTTCTGAAGTGACATCCAAACAGGCTACAAGGTTATAAAAAATGTAGTGTAACCTATTAGGATTATTAAGTGTATGCATGCCAATTCGTCCTACACTATGATGTTTTAACAGATTTTACTACTAATCAAACGCAACCAAACGTTCTGAATGTCAATTTCCTACATCATAAAGGAACAAACATGAAAATAAAAATTGGGGACCAAAAGATTGACAGTATTAGCTAAAAGCAGGAATACATCCGGGAGCTAAAAAAAAAATCAGATCTAAACTAGAAGTTTTCATCGTGGCCAATAATTAGGCAAAAAAAAAGAAATACGCTTGTGGATTTGAGAGCTGACTCGGGCTCACGCTCAGGTTAACTTTTCCCTAGGGCTAAAAGCAAGAGCAGCTTTACTGTTGTTATTCTGATAAAAAAAAGGACAAAAAGAAGAACCCTTTAGTGTTATTATCTGGTCGGTTGCCTATCATCTCATGATGATGATGTAGACTATTGCTCAGCACATATCATTCTCCAAGTTGTACCACTATTCAAATCTAGTTACGCACGGCACAGGGACCAGCAATTTCCTAGTTCGATTCGGCCTAATATACACCATGTTAGGTAGCAAGCAAATTACATACACCAACTTGGATTTGAATGACAATACTTTATAACAAAACAGGAAAAAACATCATTAGTTACTGGTTAAGTACAATCCATTTAGCCCTATCTTCTAAGGATATTGTTGGATAAAATTCCTGTAACAATGAGCAAACCAGACAGAGATTAAAAATGGGTTATTGGTTAGAAAAACAGAACACTCAGACAATTACACACACATACAGAAAGATGGAGTCGCATGTTCAACAGACTGCCCTTAACTCGATATTTATCGGGTACACCTCTAGAAAGAGTGTTGCTATACCACTAGTGATGACAAATCGAATCCAGGATAAAACCACCTGATACCAACCCAGCTAGCAAAAACTCGTTGGCCCGTTGCGAACTTAACAGCAGAATAAGAAAGAAAAAATAAAACTACGTGCGCAAACAAAGCGAGAAGAGGGGAAAAGTCGTCAGGATAGTAGCTGCGACTGGGGTAAGGAAAAATGAAATTTTTCTTTTTCTTTTATAGGCAAATTTGAGAGAAGAGAATTAAATTGTATTTATGAAAAATCTTTTTATTTAATTCCCATAAATAATAAAACGGTTTTTAATATTTATTATAGGAATTTAAAATAAAAAACCATTAAGTCTTGATAGGCACACGCTGCGCAAACGTCGAGCTCACGCCGGGCACTCGTCAGGCACATGCCAGCTCACGCAAAAACACACGTACGCATACGCAAGCTCCGCAAGTCAGCAGCCCGCGTGCTTCAGTGCGAAGCACCGTACATGTGTGAGTTTGCCCACTAGCCCATTCCCTTAGTCCATATCCAATACACAAGTTCTTTCCCTTAGGTGCAACCTTTGTGGTAATATGGATAGACTTCATCCTTGGTTTGTCCAATGTGGGACTAACCAAGGGTTTCTCATTCACTAAGAAGTGAAAAGTAGATTTGTTATTTCCACCACCAATATAGGCTAGTGACCCTTTGGTCCCATCAAGATAAATTAGGTAACAAAACAATTTTTGGTAATAAATCACTTTTTAATTCTCACAGATATTATAAAGGAAACCTATTATGGGCCGTAAACTTTTTTTATGGAGACTTACAAGATGATAAAATAGGATCATCAGGAAGTAAATTTAAAAATCCTTTATCCTAATCTTTTATATAATACTTAGACTATCCTAGATTAATTAGTGATAATCAACTTAATTAGTTAGATTAATTAAGATTAGTGATTGGATTAGATTAATAAATTCTTTGAAAAAAATATATTTAACTTTTAAAATCAACAAAAGGGGCATAAGTCCCCCTTACTTTTTTATTTTCATAACTTTTTATGGTTAAGAATTCATCAGTTCCTAGCGGTAATAAGCCTGTGCATGAAAATGAATCGGTTATGATTCAATCATTTTCTAGTTGTAAATAAAAATTTACGACTAGGAAATGATTAATTCTTAGCACTAAGTAGTTCATTTACGACTAGGAATTCATCAAAATCCCCAGCCGTTGTAGGTTTGTACTCGGTATGAAAATAAAAAATTTATCATTTTCCAGCCGTAAGCAACAAAAAATTACTATCTACGGCTGGGAATTGAGTAATTCCTAATCGTAGATAAATTATTAAGTTTAAATCAGCCGTAAAATACCCACGGCTAGGAATTCATTATTTATCTAGTCGTAGATGGACTACTTATGATGAGGAAAAGATGGACTCCTAACTATAGTGAGTGTTTACGGGTAGGAGTTCATCTATTCCTAGTCGTAAGTAGTTTCTGAAACTTTTTTTTGCATCATAAATCGTGAAGGAAAAAAGAAAAAGAAGAATAATATATTTTTTTTTTATAAATAGTTGTTAGATTTAAGTTTATTTATAAAAAAAAGGTATTTTTAACTTTTTCTATAGATTAGATCTTTCTATTTTTATTTTAGACATTTAAATCCACTACAACCCCCATAAATAAAGTCTACAACCCATAATATGTTTTTTATAAGATTTGCGGACTTATATACGTTATTAGTAAACAAATGATGTTTATTAGTTGGATTCTGTTCATTCTGATCAAATTAATGCTTAATCATGCAGTTTTTGATGACATTTTATTTTATATATTTTTTGGTGGAGATAACATTTTATTATGGAAAGACAATCGCTTATGTCCAATTTTAGCTTAAATTAATATTAGTAGCCCATTGGGCTCCGTTCGATGGGCCACTATCCTGACTCCCCAACAGATGGTTCAGCAGATGTGAATCTAGGCCTGGACGCTGGTTTTTTTCTCTCAAGCCCGGAAGCAGCTGTTCTTCCAGGCCGGCTTGATGCTGCTCGTTCAGGCTCGTTTATCTTCTCTTCATCAGTTTTTCCTGTCTCAATGAAATCAGCTATTCCTGGTTACTCTGTCAACATCCATGTATCAACCTCGGATCCATTGATTCACCATTCCCTGAGAAAATTAAAGAAAAATCTTAAAAACAAACTCTCAAAGGTAACCCATTCTACCCATTCTATTTCCAATTCTCTTAATGAGGAAATTTCAAGTAAAAGAGAGCAAGGCATTTTTGGCCGGAATTTGTTATTAAAAGAACCCAAGGAGGTCCCCCATAGTAGCATAAAGGAATTGACGCAAGCTAGCGATGAAAATGAACTATCTTGTCGCATAGTGGGTGGTAACTTGGATATGGTATACGGGGTACATGAGAAATTCAAGCTCTTCTTTGAGAAGCTCAAAAAAACCGGAAATTATTCGGGGATTGAATTTTTCGATAACGAAATTAGCTTTGTCTCTAACTCCATTTTATCTCACGCTCATGCCTTTAAAGATGATTTGATCCCGGACGAGAGCGCCTCAAATTAGCGCTTTTGCCGTCGGTTCTCCTTCTTGTTTTTGGGATATTCTTTTAGTTTTGATGTTTAAAATCATTTCTTGGAATGTAAATGGCCTTGGAGCCCCGGATAAGCGTTCGAAACTTAAAAAGCTTGTGAAAAGATGGAAACCTTATATTCTTATGATTCAAGAAACTAAGCTAAGTGTTTGCACCAATGATATAGTGAGGAAATGTTGGGGTTCTTTTCCGTGTAATTGGGTGGCACTTCCTTCTCTTGGAATATCGGGAGGGATCTTATTGATTTGGAACTCGGATATGATCAAAGTGGAAAACTACCTTGAAGGTACTTATTCCATTAGTATTCAATGTCGTAATTTGGAAGATAATTTTCAATGGGTGTTAATTGGGGTTTACGGTCCTTGTTTCGAGAGCGAGAAGAAAAAGATTTCGCTCGGAGATAGCTACTTTACATGGGTATTGGGAAGGACCTCCTATTTGTTTCGGTGGTGATTTTAATGAAACTAGAACTTTGGAGGATCGTCGAGGGTGTAGAAGAATCTCAAAATCAATGAGACTTTTCAACAATCTTTGCCTTGATCTAAATCTTGTTGAACTTCCTCTTTCCGGCGCTAAGTACACTTGGGGTAGACCACCGAATAAGAAGAGCAAGCTTGATCGTTTTCTTTTCACTTCGGGATGGGAGGATCATTTCTCAAATCTTACTCTCAAGCGTCTCGGAAGACCTTTTCCGGATCATTTTCCAATCGAGATAGGCTCTTTGGAATCGGATTATGGCCCTTGCCCTTTACGGTTTCAATTAGCTTGGCTCGAGGGAACTAAACGCATCCCCCTTATGAAAGTTTGGTGGGAATCTTTCTATTTTGTAGGTACGGCCGGTGAAAGCTTTGCAAAAAAATTAATTGCTCTAAAGGAGAAATTGAAAGTGTGGAATAAAGAAGTGTTTGGGGAGAACAAAAATAAATTATTTGCAATTTGCCGATCACACAATTATTTTCTTAGGTGCTAGGAATGATCAAGTAAATGCTCTTCGTTACATCCTCCTTTGCTTTGAACTCACTTCGGGTTTGAAGATTAATTTCGATAAAAGTAGTTTGTATGGTATAGCCGTCGAAGAGGGAGCCGAATATTTTGAAAACATGTTGGATTGCAAACATGCAAACTTTCCTAGTGTGTATCTTGGTCTTCCTTTGGGAGATAAGGTAGGAGGATCTCAAAAGTGGGAAAAATCTCTCGAGGCTTGTGTGAAAAGAATTACTTCTTGGAATGGAAAAACAATATCAAGAGGGGGTAAGTTAACTATCATTAAAAACATTTTATCAAGTTTACCTATTTATTATCTCTCTCTTTTTCTAGCCCCTTGTTCCATATCCAAAAAATTAGATAAAATTTTGAGAAACTTTTTGTGGGATGATGGTGAAAATCTCAAAAGAATTCACAATGTGAGTTGGAAGGTGATTATAAAACCAAAGAGTAAAGGCGGTCTTGGAATAAGAAGAATCAAGCAAGCGAACTCTGCATTACTTCGAAAATGGTGGTGGCGCTTTCGAGAAGGAAAGGACGCGTTATGGAGGAAGATCATTGTAGAAAAATTTGGCGAAACTTCTAACAGTTGGGAAACCCTACAACCTAAGGGATCCAAAGGAGGAAGTCTTTGGTTCAATATCTACAAAGAGCTTGACGACTTTAAAAAAAGTATTAGATTCAAAATCGGTGAAGAAAAGGAGACTAGATTTTTGGAAGACACTTGGATTGGTGAAGGAAGGCTTTGTGACATGTTTTCTCTAGCTTATGAAACCTCAAAGACCAAGGAGGTGGTGGTGGCTAATATGTATGTGGTGGTTGGCGATAGTATGCGATGGAAGTTTATGGCCCGAAGAAGATACTCTTCTTCCATTTCTCATGAGGTATCTTCCATTTCTAATCTACTTTCTTCCGTGTGTATTCAAGAAGGTGTCTCGGATAGCCGAATTTGGATCGAAAATGTGCATGGTATATACACGGTTAAGGATGGTTGTAGAAGGTATGAAGAACAAGATGACCCGAACTTCCACTCCAAGATCATTTGGAGCCGGGACTACCCTTGCAAAATCAATTTCTTTATTTGGATACTATCTCATGATAGGATAATGACAAAGGATAAGCTAATAAGAAGGGGAATGGAAGTTTCTAGTATTTGTTGCTTTTGTGAAGAAAACGTGGAGACTAGCGCTCACCTTTTCCACGATTGTTGGAGGACGCGACGCATATGGGATTACTTTGTTGAAGGTTTGAGGGGACAATAGAACTATTCTTCAAATATCATTTGTAATGTAAAATCTTGGAATTACAATTGGGGAGATGAAACGCTCAATAAAATCTGGAGAAATGTTTCGGTCTCAATTTGGTGGTGTATATGGAAGGAGCGGAACGCAAGAGTTTTTCATACCAAAAAGAAGTTATTAGGAAGTCTCATTAGAAGCATTAAACTTCAAGCGTTCTTTTGGGCCGAAGCAAAGACAAGAATGTTAGGACTTTCGGCAAACATGGTAATTGCTTTATGGGACTCCTTATTTCCCCCACATTAATCTTGTAATTTTATCGTTCTCGTTTGTATTTTTTACCGGTTTCCAGCTCTCGGTTGTTTTCATTGGGTTGAGGTACCCTCTTAAGTACCTTCTCTTAATGAATTTCCTTTTGATTGATCAAAATAAAAATAAAAATATTAGTAATCCTTTAACAGAATCATGCGCATATACATATTATAAAGTTCTTATTTAGATTAGTTTGAATATCATTAGTTGGCTAGCTATTCATCTACAGTTCCATATTATACCAGTATACTAATCTTGAAACCGGCCGTGACAATACATCGGCTGGCTACCGAAAAGTTACCTGAAAATGCCGGCAATTTGGAAATTTTAATTTATTTTAAACATTTCTGTTCAGTGAGTTCTTTTTTATTTTAAATTTTTTTTAGCATCACGATCAATTTTTATTTCATTTTATTTTGTAAAATATATTTGAGAAACACACCTATTATTGTCCAATGGAAGAATCTTAATATAATTTAAGAGAAAATCCAAACTTTATATGGTAGAGAATACCTTTAAATCTGTATTTTCTATCCCAGATCCAAAAATTATGGGTAGGAAATAAGGATAGAAGGGTATAAAGTAAATGTTTCCCAAATCCGTATCTTTCCCAATTTCAATTTTTTTTTATTAATAGTTTTGACCTAGAAATTTTTTCTAGATCAAATCTCAAGCTTAGCGACCATACATTTGGTTATCGTAAAAAAAAAATCAACCAAGATTCATTTTACCAATTTAAAATATAGATTCAATTGAGATTTTGTTATGAAAAGTCATCGTAATAAAGCTTATCGGAATCCATTTTTACTATCACGGTTCAGTTACTCTATCGTCTCGTATACATTAAATTAAACTTAACTTTGATGCTTTCAGGATTGATTTTAATTCTAATAGTGGATATGGTATAATTCTAAAATATGATGCAGGTTCAGTTATCAAAGCTAGAGCTTGTACTTTTTATGAAACCAGCTCTGAAAAAGTATAAGCTTTGACTCTGCTTGAAGCACCTTACTGGGTAAGAGATATGGACGTCAAATTTTTGAATTAAAAAAGATTGTCAAAGAATTGTAGATTATGCACAATGTAATTCAGTTCAATAGAGAAATTAGGCAATTATCTCCGAAACATTGAAGACATAAAACTGGTAATAGGATAACATATGTTTTGGCAAAGAAGGCAAGGAAGCAAGGTATATACAGACAACAATGGAATTCAATGCCTCCTTTTATCTTAATATTTTCTCTTTGGTTAGATAGGCGAAGTTTAGTTTAAGTTAATTGTAACTCCTTAAATGTATTTCCCTTTTCTGTTTTTGAGGACCAATTTTTATTGGGGAATAGTCGTATTTTAGGCACTTCTGCCAGAATAGGAGCAACTTTCAGATTTTTTCTTTGAATAAGACAGGTTACTCTAAAACAAAAAGGTATTTACAAAAAATTTACACAAAGTCAAAAGACTCAACAACCAGATGAGGAAAGGAAGCTAATGCCCCACTCTAAGAATTTCTTCCCATATTAATAAAATCTGTGATACAGAAAAATATCGAAAAGTATCCATAGTACAACACCATGGTACCACTAATTTCTTAACTAAGATGATAATCTCATCACTAGTCTTCATCCTAGTACCATGAACTCGACAGTTTCGTTCTTTCCAGACCTCACAATCAAAAGATAAAGATAGAAATACAAAATCAATGGGTTGCCTTCCATGCATCGCTTAGTTTAACGTCCTCAGCCTGACCTTCTGATTATCGTTCGTACACCAACAATCTGAAAATCTGGGGATCCACCCAGACAACAATCTGCAATTCTAATAACAACTGCACAAAAACGTTAGTATAAGATGTAAATATTTAAACTGCTACTTTATAGAAGTTCCCTCCACACTTAGGCTTTTCTATTATGAGAGAAAATTGGGAATGAGTAGATTCGTTTTATTTAATACTTTTAATTGAAATTGAGATTAAGAAATTAACTATTTATGTAATCAAAATTAATCTATAAAAAATTATTAATTTTATTTCACATTCAATTAAAATTTAACAACGTCTTTTCTGGAGTAACAAGTCTCTACATTTTTAAAATCCCATACGTGCAATTAAAAAATCCTTCAAGATTGCATAATGAGCTTCATAAGCAAAAGTTTTCTTTTTCCATCTTCGCCATTCTTCTCGAGCTCGCAATACAACCTCAACATTAGTTTCACCCTTTAATCGATATCGATTGACAACCCAAACTAAAGCTTAATTCTTTCACCTGTCTTCTTATAGTTTGATATCGACAAAACAACCCAGCTACATTACGGTTATTCGGGTTACCGGTAACAGTGTAAAAGTTCTCATAGATTCTGCTCCAGTAACTCATACTCACTAAACCATTTTTTCGTCGTTTTGTATCCCTTGTGGATAGCATACAACAAAGTTTCTACATAGAGATAGATCTTCATCAATGGTAAACTCCTCTGGATTAATATACGGTTGAACCATATGGGTGTAAAAGAAGTTGGAGAAGGTGTGATTTGGGAAGTGAAAATAGTTGAATTTATAGAACTATTTTATAGCCGTTGTATGGAACTAGCCATTGTCGGCTCAACCTAGGCCGATCATCTCAGTTTGCAACGACAACGGGTATATAATGTATAATTTCGATCATAGCCTTGCATGTAGGTTTAATCAAACGACTGTTTATGATTTTAACAATAAACTAATTTAATTTTAAAATTCTAATTAAATATAATTTGATTTCAAAAGGAATAAACAAACATAATAAATAATTAAATTAACATATCAATCTACATTATATTAATTTAATATACTACACTCTTTTATAAAATATAAACTAGGGAAGCAATAAAAACTTAAATTAGATAAACACGTTAATAAAAATCTCTGACAATCTTGGGCCTCCTTTTTGTTTTCATTTGACGGATCTTCCATTTGATGCGCTCTTGGGAAGATTTTTCCTGGTTTTTGTGATCAGTCGTATGGTTAAAATTAAGATTGAAGTGAAAGTAGAAGAACTTTTGAGTGGAGAAGGTGTGATTTTGGAGTTGAAAATGTTTGAATTTATAGGGAGAGAATTGAAAGTCGTTGGATTATAGTCGTTGAGATTCGACCGTTGAAAAATCAGATTGAGCCGCTTGGCCCAGGCTAGGCCGAAGCTCGTCTCAAGCGGCTCAATCTAAGTCGATCGTCTCAAACTAAGACGATCGACTTAACTTGAACCAAACCCCCAAGTACCAATTTGCCAATCCATTTTTTGGATTTGTCCATCCCACTATGGGGTGATAATTGGCAAATTAGACAATATATCCACCCCACTGGTTTTGCTCTAACATTCACATTTTATTCATCCTTTACCGTATGGAAACTTGGGCTAACAACTAGCTTCTGTTGATAATATATTTTGGAATTTGGATGATCTTTTACAGTTCCCGAATAAGCTGCACACCAAGCTGCACACCATTCGGCGAATTCCTTAAGCTAACGAGTAATATTTCCCTATCATCTTCAATTTGACCCCTTCCACCATCCATAAATTCCCAAATAACCATAATTAAACTCTTAAAACAACTGGGACATCCACAACCATAACTTCCATCAGTTTTCTCTTATGGTCTCTTTAGCTGGCTAGAAATGGATATATTTTCCGTCATACCCAAGCAGCACCGAATAATATAATGTTAAGGGAAATTACACAACAACAAGAGTTTTCATGGGCAACGAAAACCTTACCACCGATATTACCTGGCGAACCACCAGTCACTAGTCCTGCAAACGATGCAAGAAGAACAACAACCATCTCGGTGGGATGGACTGGTCCTAAATTGGAATGGATTAAGATCAACACAGATGGAGTTGTCAGAGGCCACCCAGGTATAGTAGGTGCATGATTCATTTGCAGGATTTCAGAAACAAGAATAGTTTTGGCATTGGCACAACCACTTGGAATCACAAATGCCTTAACATCAGAAACTTGGGTCATGCTACTGGCTTCAAGGACCGCAATTGAAAGAGGATGGCAAAAAGTAATTCTGGAGACGGATTCTGAGAACCTGTTAGGTTTCATAACCACCACCATAGAACCACCTTGGTATATCTTGAGCATGATTGAAGAGATAAAGCTAAGAATTCGACAAATACCTCAATGCATTGTTCAACATAACTACAGGGAAGAAAAACAGGCGGCTGATGGACTTGCTAACTACGTAGATGATGAAAGCCAGCCAGGTAATCTCTCGACAAGAATCTGAGACCAGGCAATCCCAATTTTTGTTAATCATATTGTTTTAAATGATTCTATGGATACCACTTACCCACGTATAATCATTATTTAATTTTTTTAATAAAATTTCATGTTTTAATAAAAAAAATAAAAAAAATTCAATTTAACCACGATGTCTTTGTCTTATTGATATGGTCAAGGCTTATTGCTCCTTTATGAAACAGTGCTGGTTAAGGGCAGTAGTTGAAGGACCAATTCTCTCCAAATTGTTGGGTAATGAATTTATGCCAAATATGGACCCCCAGTTAAAAGTGTTTGAAAATAATTATTCGTGTTTTTTGTCATGAAGATGTTAAGATTGTAGCCCCAGTTAAAGTCTTTGGAAATACTTATTCGTGTGAAGGTGTTAATTAGATTGACATATTTGACCTAAGAAACTAGCTAGCTTAGCTTGATTCTTAGGGAGATAAACGGTTGCTTGGATTTGGACAGCCAACAATATACGTATCTATAAGTACCGCTAGTGGAATAGTTCTTAATATTCCATGCATCAAGGTCAAGTAGAGCTTGACAACTAGTTGATACGTATATGTATAAGCTAAGCACCCATGAATGATTTCATATTTATGATACTGACATTTCTCATATATAATTCGAACTCGTAGAAAAACCAGTATGATACCTCACATGTACATACCAATTAAATACTGTATGTATTGTGTCATTGTGATCATGATCCAACCCACAATCTTACGTCTTAATTCAAAATGTCAAAGATTTTCTTAGGGTCTTTATTCAACATCATTGACAAAAGAGTGATCGGCCAAATTGCAATTGGGGAACACTTTTGTCATTTAATGAATCTAGTCATATAGCTATTAGCTAGAAACGTAGAGTTGGGCAACTTGACACTAGCTAGCCAGCACCAACCTGGTTTTCAAAATGCAGATAAAAACTATGTGCAAAGAGATTAGCGGGTTAATCAAAAGAGTCCAGTGGGAATTTGAATGCCTCCTTAACATTCATAAAGTCGTGGATAGTATTTTCAAGGCCCCGGTGGAGATTCTGGAGAAAGACTTGAAAGAAGAAAGTACTTCGTAAAGTTGATCAATTATTGGCCCCTGTTGGAAAAAGTAGCCTTGACTTTTGTCATTTGTTATGGACGATTCTAATCATTTGATCTTCCAAAAAAACGAAAAATCACTGTACTAATCACCATTATTTGATGCAAGTACGTAGAATATGAACGTGAATGATTGAAATGAAAAAACTTATAACCGTTTATGGAGCAAGAGCAAGCAAGTATCATGAAATGGTCTAAACATTGGGCTCAAAGGCATTAATGGCTCTAGAAGACTTGGAGTTTCAACATATTTTTGTTGAATTCTTCTTCATTACACAATTTCATTGTTGCATTATGATCAAATGAAATGAAACTAAGCAGCCTTTGATTATAATAATGCAAGTTTCATTTAATTATGTAGACCCAATCATGAATTATTATTATTCAGCAAGTGCACGAACGATTCGGAAGATATTGTTGACCTACTTTTGTAGGCCTCCCTTTTGGTAATAACAATATAATTGAATATATTTAGTTAGAGTCAGGTTCATGATCTCATTCTGTCTTTGCCAATTAATATATGTTCTAAGGAGAGCATGGAGTGACTCTAATCTAAGTGTCTCTACGGCGAGCCAAAGGGTGGTTAACGGCCGGTATTAATTTGTGTGTGCCAATCAGTCTTTTGCTTGTCAGATAGATCATTCTGAATGGAAACTACCATGCTCTACAATTCTATTTTCATGTTCAGTCTTTAATTTCTCTGCAACCGTACTCATTTGGGATATAAACCAAAGCGGGATTTGAGGTATAAATGAAGAGCAGTGAGGTATTCAAAGGTTCTAACTGTTGAAAAATAATGACTAAAAAATAAGTCTTAAATCTTTTATTAAAATAAATAAAATATAATATATATATATATTTAGGTTCGAACTCTTGATCTATTGATCATTTTACACAGTTTTAGTATTTCATTTGTTTTCTTTTATGAATGAAATATTTTAGTTCTACGTCGGGGAGTTTTCACTTTTTAAGTTGTATTAAGAGATTATATAATCTATCTTTTCACAACCTAATTTAAAATCCAAGAAAAAAGAATGTTTCTCTATCTTTCTGGAGAGACCAAAAAAAAATAATTTTTTTTATTATATTTCTCAAGTTTTCGAGATTTTTTCCTTACGAGTTTTTTTTGAGTTGCCAAGCTCAAGTTGAACATCTACTACGAGTGCTGGTAGTAGGTGTAGTCGGGTGTTTTATCCTGAAGGCATTCGTCCTGTGGGGCTATAGCATCATTTTTTGAGTGTTGTCGGACTATTGTCTTAAGGACAACGTGTTGAACGCATGACTCACTCTACATACCATGTTGCTGTTGCGGAGATACGAGAAGCTCATCCATTTTGACAAATCACTTCTGTTAAGGAGCTAAGTATCAACAACTTTTGTTTATTTGATTACAATATTAAGACAATATACATTTTGTAATAATCAAAAATGAATGATTGTTTTGTGAGTCGTTAATATTGATAATATATTGGAAAACTAAGGATGTTAATTGTGAAGCGAAAAAACGAAATTGAATTTTTTGATCAGTTGTAGAGTTTAGAGTATATCTCTTAACTTATAAGGAAATTCGATTAATCCTTTTAAATGAATATAGTAGACATACTGATAGTTACCCACACCAAATATCAGAATTTTTGGAGTTGTAAAAGTAGTTTTTAGACATTTTACAAAAATGATACACGTTCCTGAAAAATTCTGACGGGTACAAAAATATTGTTGACTAAATTAGTTAACTATGAGTTTTTTGAAATGGTGATTCAAATGAAGTTTGTAGATCTAGACTTATATGCGTCAAACCCTGTAGACCTCAACTATGGGGGTATAAGGTGAGAATGAAGAGTCGACTTCTTTAGCAAATCATTGCATATGATCACCAGAAATGTAGTACGATAACTTGTATGTTCTGAAGTTAACAACATTCGAATAAAATAAATTTTATTGTTGAGGATGCTGAGTTCTCGACAACAGTTTTCTGAGGTCGGGTTCTCACACGAGATAGAATAGGTCAGACAGATGCTTGACTTTGTGAAATTATTGTTAGAGAATAAAGTAGAGATCACTTGGCACATACTCACATGACACTAAAATTAATACGCCAGGCATTGTTTGTCATTATTGTCAGTATGCTACACTAGATGGATGTTGAGGCAGTATACTTAAATGGTTAGTCAAAAGTGGACAAACCTTAAGGGTTTGGTTAGCGCTAGGGGGTAAAGGTACAAACTTATTACACCTACATATACTTGACTTGAACCAAGCAGTAAGTCATTGACCTAACAATATTGTTATGTGATGATGATGATTTCTAGTGATGTGATACTAATGAATTTTGATAAGTGTATTTAAACTAAATCAATTAAAGGTGCATATGTTTAGCATGCCTTTATTATGTATTTTACAACCATTAACAAATTTGTGTTGTTTAAAGTTTGACAGGAAACAAATATATTGTTGACGTGGTTTAAATGACCAGAAGGAACCAAAATAAAATTTTGATTATATAGTTTCTGTGAAATGTGTTTAATGTGTGTTGTAAAATAGGTGTGCATGTTTTCCATTTTAATCCTGGAGAATCACATGGATGCTATGATCAAAGGACAAGAGAATTGAGATGCTTGAGGTACATATTTAGTTTCAAATATGTAATATATATTGCACTAACCTTTTGAGGAAAAAGTAACGACCTTACTAGAATTTAGTACATGTATCTTGTATATGCCTTTATATGCTTTACAACCACCTAGAAAACATGTGACTTTTACGATTTGATTGAAAGACCAAGTTATTGTAGACAAGCATGATCTAAAGGATCATTGGAACCAGAAGAAATTCTAACGGAAATGGTCTTTGTCAAACTCGATAAATTTAATATGTGTTGTAAATGGCAGTGAATTAGGTGTACAAATACACTTGTGACCTCAGAAGAATTAGTGGGATGATCTGATCAGAAATTTGTAGTACTTGAGGTACATTTGAAATTGTGTACGTGCATGATACATATTGGATTGACCTTAAGAGATGTTGTGATTTCAGGATTTCGAGAGTCTTAGCCTATGTGTGCGCCCTCTTAAGTTGTATCAGTAGTTGGAAATATTCCAACAGACATGTGGAACTCGACTTAGATGAAACCAGAGTTCGCTCGCTTAATTTAAAGCATGAGAGGAAGTTGAATGGATAAATCCTTTTTCGAAAGCATTCCTCTGTGACCGAAGCCTGTGGCCACCATTGCTGAAAATCAATTGACTATGTAATTCTAAAGTAAATGAGCAATTGGCAAAGTCTAGACAAACTCGGAGACGGCTAATTCGGTAAGACAACTACTCTCTAATGAAGTAATTTTTGTAGACTTAGTGAAGTCAAGAGAAAAATTAGTGGATCATTTAACGAAAGGATAATCTAGAGAGATAGTTTGTTATTGCATCGAGAGGGGTGAGGATTAAGCTCATTAAACAAACTTGCCATGAAGGATACTCAACCTTGTTGACTGGAGATCCCAAGATCAAGCTTTTGAATGAGACAACTAATTTGTGGTGGGTTAAAGGAAACACTATCAGAGAATTTTATTTTATGTCCTTTCCCTATGGTGTAGACGTGATAGTGTGACACCATGTGAAGGATGACTTCTACTAAGTCTTAATGGGTTCTATAGTTTCAATTTAAGATTGCAGTGGGGTGTAGCAGTAAACACTCTTGATATAATTCACCTATCTGAATGTGGAAGTGAGCCGCTTCATATGAGAATAGAACTGGTTCTCTAAAGCATTCTGAGAAACGGGATTTGCTCAGGGCCAAAATGAGCACAACCGCACGAGATTGGCGACAAACTTGGAGATATCATGCGTGGTGGTTATCGCGAATTACACCAAACGCTAGCAGTTCAAGACATCGCGTTCACTTTCTCTAGCAAGTAGTTCCAGTAATCTCTCACTAAGCAAAGGTTCAAGACCTTATGGACACCTTTGCGTGTATGGTATTTCTTATTTTTTTATGTAAGTTTCGTTTTTTTATCGAAAATGAGTTTTATGTTGTTTTTTATGGTATTGGTTTTACTGATACTTATTACCTAAGGGTCACTAAGGGATCACTGGCTTATTTTCACTTTGGTGAACGAAACCTTTAATCTTTCTATGGTAAACTAAAGATGAAAGCTCTCTATACTATTATGATTTACGCAATCAATACTATGACCCTGGGTTCAATACACTTTTGTATGATGGAGAGGACATTGGAATGACTAGTTTGTCTTGAACACACACATGGTCCATCTGTCTGTTTAGTGAGGTCGGGTCGTGGTATCAAGGTGTTGGTTTACCAAGATTTGTCTGTGTTTTTCATGTTTTAATGAGGTTTTCATTCACGTGGGGGATTGTTGGAAAACAATGGCTAAAAATGAGTTTTAAATCTTTTATTAAAATAAATAAAATATTTTGCCTATTCGGGTTCGAGCTCTTGACCTATTGGTCACTTTACATGTTTTGGTTTTTCCTTTGTTTTCTTTTGTGAATGAAAAACTTTACTCCCACATCGGGGAGTTTCCACTTCTTAAGTTGTATTAAGAGATTATATAAACAATTTTTTTACAGCATATTTTAAAATCCAAGGAAAAAAGGTTTCTCCATATTTTTGGAGAGACCAAAAGAATAATAATTGTTTTATTATCTTTCTCAAGTTTTTGAGATTTTCATTACGAGTTTTTTCTGAGTTGCCAAGCTCAAGTTGAGCATCCACTACGAGTGCTAGTAGTAATTGTAGTAGGGTGTTTTATCTTTGAGCATCCATCCTATGGGGATATAGCATCACTTTTTGAGTGTAGCCGGGCGCCATTGTCTTAAAGACAATGTGTTGAACACGTGACTCACTCTGTTTTCCAAAGTTTTGTTACATACCATGTTGTTGTTGCGGAGATATGGGGAGCTCATCCATTTTGACAAATCACTTATGTTAAGGAGCTAAGGATCAACAAATTTTGTTTATTTGATTTTATTCATTTTTGGTTGTTGCACCCAATACTAACCTCATAATATGTTGCCAATCTGGCATGTAGCATATGGTTACGGATTGTACTTGTTGTACTTACTAATTAAGCAAACCAAAAAAGAATTACAAAGTTGAATAGGGAGACCATCAAAGTGAAAGTGACAAACAGAAACCAACTTTTACTTGTTTTTTCTAAATGGAGGATCCGTTGACAATGTTGACATGGTTATTCTCACATTATCTTAAAATTTCGATATTAATTTTCTTCTAAACTCGAAACAATAACGAATTTGAACCTAGTTATTAGGTGATATGTTTTATTTTACAAATCTCTATATTTCTACTAAAAATGAGACAACCGAAAACCTACAATACCACCATCTAACACTTTAAGAATTAACATTTGAAAATTAACAGTTGAAATTGAAATTGATAGATAGTGAGCTTTATATCTTGGAATGGCCTAAATTTTAGTAGGAATGTAAAACTTTGTAACATGAACATATCACCAAAGAAATAACTAGCTTCAAGTTTATTATCATTTATATTTTATAAGAAAATAAACGCCAAAATTATAAGATAATGTGAGAATACCATGTGAACGGATCTTCCCTTTATATGATAACCTAGTTACCTACTTGTTTTAGAGGGAAAACAGATAAAAGGGTGAAAGGGTAAATCGTAATGAACACAAGAGATCAAAATCGTACAAGGCTAGCCTAAATCAAGAAAATGGCCGTTCAAGCCTTGCTTCAGTCACAAAGGAGAAGAATGGTATATTTTAGAGAGGGAAGCAAAGAAGGATGAGGTCAAAACTTGATGATTTCTAGTCGAAGAACTAAAGTCTTTGTAGTAGAGTTTCAAGTCGAGAAGATGAAATTGTTTATGATAGTCTGATGAACTTCGATAAACTTGTTGTCTAACTTGTGTTGTCTTGGAAATAGATGAAGCGGTCTATTTATAGTGCTTAAATCATGATCTCTTAATAAGTGGAAGAGATGAAGAGATAAAGAGGTGGATAACGTGCCCATTATTGTTGGGAAAATTCTCGAAACCGTAATACTCATTAATCCCTCATTTAGTAACGTTCCACATAATTCCTTCTCACCGTGGGTGTTTAGTTACACCTCACAGACTTTTGATCGACAGAACAATACCCTAATGAGAATCACCCAGTGACATGTTTGATATATCGTAGATGTGATGGTTGGGTTACATGAATGGCTCTTTTGATTAATTAAATCGAGTAAACCAAGTACTAGTGTTAAGTCTAATAAGATTAGTTAGTCTAAGCTTGGAAGTACGCAATCTTAGAAATGGCACAATCTTGGAGTCGCAGGCCTGGAAGTGCACAGACTTGGAAATGGCACAATCTTGGAAGTGTTCGAAGTCATGATTATGCAAATATTCTCAAAGATAGTGCAAGAAGTGCTCAAGAGACGCCAAATGACCGGTCATGCAAGGGACGCTCGAAGACGCTGTTAGGATGATGCCATGCTCTTGAGAGATAAACAATGGATTGACGCGATCTTTCCAGGACCAAGCAAGGGATTGGCGTCGTGCTCTCGAGGACTAAGCAAGGGATTGGCGCCGAGCTATCGAGGACCAAGCAAGTTGACGTTGTGCTCTCAAGGACCAAGCAGCTAGCACGTGCTCTCGAGGACTAAGCAATTGGCATTGTGCTCTTGAGGATGTTGGTGAGGTTGACACCATGCTCTTGGGAGATGGAGACGCGGGCGTCATGCTCTTGAGAGCATAATAGATGTGTTGTGTTTTTTTTTAATGTGTAAACTCTGGATCTTGGACAAGTTGCGGTTATTGATTGACACATTTTTGTGTCTAAATTGTGCTAAATTATCTATTTTACTAGTGTTCGGTTTTGTACTATTTATGGGTTTTATGTCTTTGTAGGTATTTTTAAGAAATAAATATTTGTGGAAAAATCGACTCAAAAAGTTATTAAAGGCACCCAACAAAAATTACTAAAGGAACCCATCAAAAGTTGTTAAAGGCACCCACAAGTTGGATTTGGGGCACCTTCATTTCAAATTCAAAAATCAAAAAATGGCGGGAAGAAAAAGTTTCACGTAAGAAAGTTTCTGAGTTTGGTGAAAATCGAGTTTTAAAGAGCTTGGAGTAATTCTGAGTTACCCAATTAAAGAAGAATCGAAAACAAGATTAAACACATCACTTCTGAGTGTTTCACGCCGGAAAAATTGCTTGAAAAATCGATTCTCAGCCGGAAAAGGAGTTTCACTCTGTTTCAGGTTTGCATGGAATTGGAGTTGGATTTGGATGTTTCTTTGCATCCTTATCGACTTAGGAAGAGTTATTAGGGTTCCCAAAGCCTATAAATACCGAAGAGAATCGAAGAAAAGCTCAGGGGGAGAAGGCAGAGCCACCGAAAAAATTCCAAAAAAAAACTTGCTGCTGGTGGTGAAGAACACGTGAAGAACAAAAGGCTGCATAGAACAGTCGCAGTTTCTGTTGCATATTCCTTTAATTTCTGAAGCTGTCAGAGTCCGTTCTTTATTGTTTCTGTCTTATTTTCTCTTCAACCACACAGTCTATAACTCTTATAAGCGTATCAAATAAGCTGTGTTACTTTTATTTCATCATTATAAACTCTTTTTGAGCTATGAACAATTATTTTGAGAGTGTTTCCAACATGATGAGCTAATCACCATCACTGGGGCGATGAAGGAAGCTATTTTTCCAATAATAAAGTGGTAGTTCTTATTTTATTAATTTTTTGCAATTCTTTTATAATTATTTGCTTTGAATTAAAATTGGAAAAAATGGTTTTTATCAATTAGTTGTGTTTTCTTTTGATGAGCCATGCTGGGTTTAGAGCTTTTGATGTCTCATGCTTACGATTTACAACTATTATTTTGAAAACCTAACTTTGGCAATGTTTTGATTAAACTGAATACGTGAGTTGCAATATTTTTATCACTTGAAAAATTGGCGAATGGTGGAATCCTTAGTCCTAGTTCTTCCCATCAATCTTAAATCAACTTTATTTTAATTTTCTTTATTTTTAGCTATTAAAAATTAGGTCTGAAAATCGAATCTTTACAAGTATGAGTATCGAACCTTTAACCACTATTTCAAAATTACATCAGTAATCGATACTTGAATTTACGGAATTTATCTGGGGAATTATGTAAAATGACATAAGTTCAAATTTCCAATATCGAAAATTCAACCAGGTGAAGTTATAATATTATAGAAAGGATACAAGATCAGTGTGGAGTGCCTATAGCTCTTAATAAAATATATACTTCCAGCTCGAATCGTGAGATAGACCTCCTGGATCTATATTTCTGATACCAGACAGAAATAAATTTATAAGTTTGATATTTATGATATGGGACAAATAAATTTACGATTTTAGCCTTTGTCAAAATTCCACCATCTACATTAAGTCCCCTGCTCAGTGCGGAACAATAATATTTCATAATAATCATTATATGGTGACAGTAATAGTAACCATCAGGACATGGTGTACTTCGACAAGCTATGCGAGGAAAATGAAATCCCCAATCACGACGTAGATCCAGAGTCAACTCTTTAAAGGAAGTTTTTCGCTTCAAATTTAGACTCGAATTCTCCAGACGAATTTTCGTTAAATCCATGACATCCAGCTTTTAGGGCTTTGCCAACATATACATACATGGTTAGTATGTCGTTTTTATCTTCTTCATATGCATCTAGGATTTCAACCTTGGCAACAACTTTATTTATTGTATCATCTAATCACTATGTATGGTAATGGAAGTTCCTCTTCAAGTCAAGATGGATCTCCTATTAATCGCAAGGCTTGGGTAGCGAACCTGGTGAGACCAAAAAAGTTTTCTTTTTTCTTTGTTTGAAATCGCCCCCTTATCTTTTTTTTTTCTATGGTTTAAACTTTGTTGCAGATAAGTCGAAATGCACAGTCTTCCTCGTACAATCTAAAAGTTAAAGTTGGCAGGGCCAGCGAGACTCCTTCATGTTGCACAGGATCCCTTCAGGCATCGATAAGTCTTTACTTACTCTTAATCACATTAACTATTTTTTATCATGATGTCTTGATATTAGTTTAGGGTTTCTTGATGATGTAGCGCTATGGTGTCAATATTGACACATTTAGGGGAAAGAGGAAGGTTGGAGAAACCGTGACAACTGATGATGATGAAGGAGGTGTCGATACTATTACACCTTCTAGCGGTGGGCTTGCTGGTTCTTCAATGGAACTTGCAACCGCTGATCTCGGGGTTGCGGTTTACGGATACCTAATGCTAGCCTCCCTTTTGAAGCCTACATAAAGTCCTTGTCTCGTAAACATCAAACCGTGGGAGGATTTGTTGTTCCCAACCTGCATGTTTATCTCTATACCAAGATATGGAGGAGAAATATATAGTTTTATCGCTACTACTGGGTCGGTGAAAGATTATTCTCTCACTTTGGTGACTACAGTGGTCGGCCTCCTCCCTATGATTGAAGAGATGAACGCAATAACGCTTCACAAAATCACTAATCTGGAGGTGCATAAATGGGATATGATGTTGTATACTTGTGAAGCTCTCAGGTTCAACATGGGGTGGCTCCGCCAATGACTGGAGGTCATCCAGAAGAATCGTGAAAGTCTCGTTGCCAATCTAATCCCGTCCTCGAAGGTCATCGCAGTGGAGGAGAAGGCACTTGTGAAAGACCAGAAATTTACACTTCCGGCGGGCCGGGATTCGACCCAACCAACAAGCACAAACCTCCCGTGACGTCACTCTTATGGATTGTTTTACAGAAAGAAGCAATTCCACAGGACAAAGACCTTGAAGATGGTGATGGTGTTATCGCAAGATTGTAGCTTAGAAGAAGCAACTTGGGAAATAGAATTCAATATGCGAAAGTAGTATCGAGAACCATATGAAAGTAATCTTCTTATCCCTTAGTGTTTTTTTTCGGGGACGAAAATCTTTTTTAGTTGGTAATGGTGTAATACCCATAGAAATGTAATTCGGATTATGGGCTTGAGCCCAACCTACTCATGTGGTGCCCGAATTGTGCAATGTGGGTGCACAAATCTTAATATTATCATGCCTCGTATTTGTAATACAAAGTGAGTGCCTTGAGTCCCATATAGGGTGTCATTAACTAATTTATCCATCCCTTATAGTAAGGGAAAACTCTAATTAGCATTTCCATTGAGTTGACTAATACTATAATTAACCTCTTGACACCTACAAGTATATGTGTCACTAAAAGAAGATATGAGGGGTAATGTTGTTTAAAAGAAAAATCAGATTTTTAATTCAGTCTCATTTTACTTTGTTCTCTGTTTCTCTTCTTCTATCTTTTTATTTTTCTTCCACTTCTTCATTTAATTAAGAAACCAGAAGTTAGAAGAAGGATATTGTGTTTTTGAGACGAATTTAATAAACCCATTTATGGAATTGGAATTGTTATTTGGATTGAAATCTTGAGTCAACAATTTTAGCTGTGGTTAATCTTAGATTGTATTTGATTTATGTATCAGAAATCTTCTTTTGATTTTACGAAACTTGGAGATCGGATTCTTAATGGTTATGTCGCTTTTCGTTTCATGGTAGGGGAAATTCTTTTGCGATACTGTTTTTGAAATCATTTTTGTGATTACCAAAATCTGGCATCTTTAGATGACAACCAAAAGCATTTACATCATAATATAGCACGATATCTTATCGTGAAATCAACTCCCATGATCATTTAAACAATGAAAATTAATCAAAAAACTTAAAATGAATTGACTAATACATTTAACGTGGTTCAACAGTCTGACTGTCTACATCCACGGGTAAAATATTTATACTCCTTTTATCATACATCATCTTAAAATATATCAAATTATTGATATTAAATAAAATCATGAGCTTAATAATCATAGTATAACTGAACTTAAAATTTTACATAATTTCATACCTAAACTCTTTGCTATCACTTCAATGTCTTCAGTCTAATTTCTCTCAAGATTTTCCAACCCCTTTTTTCCTGTTTATGAGCTTGGTATTTATACCCAATTTAATGGGTCCCACCCATTTACCTTTCCACCTATTTATTCTTATTCATTTTTGGTGTGATATGTAGTTCCGCAGAGCTTATTTGCTATTTCCGCAAGGCTTGATCGCTCTTCCCACAAGTTTTTGCATACATATTGCTTGTTTTTCGTAATTTTTCACTGGTTATCCCGCAGCTCTTCTACGGTCTTGTAGTTAAGTTATTGTTTTTTGGATTGGGATGATTGTTGTGGTCTTATTTAAATCTTTCCATGTTTGACACGTAGTTCTTTAAGGTGAATCGTCATGCTTGAGTTCTTTCTGTTTCGCAGCTTGTAAAGTCAACACGTGTCAATCGTGCATCAATACTCATTATTACTCTTTATCGAGTCATGCTTTTCCGCAACCTGCTATCTGTCGAGAAGTTAAAGCTGTATGTCTTAATCAGTGTACCTTACTTTCCCGCAACCTGCGTGTCGGTCAGGCAGCAAGGCTATCTGTTTTGAGCAGTGTGCCTTACTTTCCCGCAACCCATGTGTCGGTCAGGAAGCAAGGGTATCTGTTTTGAGCAGTGTGCCTTACTTTCCCGCAACCCACATGTCGGTTATGTGTTAATGCTTTCAGGTTCAAACTTTATCGAGTTTACAGCTGTCAATTTAATGCTTTAAAAGGCTTTGTTCCAGTGTTTCTCATCTCATCGTAGCTCGTTACTTCTCCAATAGTTTTTGGACACGCGTACCTCAGAATTTATTCTCTCACAATTTGCCCCCTTTTTCCTTTTTTTTGGAATTGACAGTTGGTAAAAATTTTGAAAAAAAAGAAAAATAATAATTACCTTTTCAATTCCCACGCCTGCCATAACTTCCTTTCCCACGTTACATTTTTATGCGCTTTTTTCGCTAGCAGTAACTTCTCTTTGCACGTTTTTGTCAGTTGGCGTTTTTCGAGGAAATCAAATCTATGAAAAAGTTTATTTCTTTTCAGTTTTCGACGGTTCGTCAGTTTCAGTTTTCTCCTATTTAATACCAATTATTTCCTTCATTCCATTCTTTACACCTCTTGTCTTCTTCTTCTTAAAGTTTTGGTGCTTTTCATTCCTTTGAATTTTTTCAAAGATTCTTCAACATCTTTTCATTCTCCTAAACTTTTGCGATCTAAGATTCTTGCATCGGGATCAAGTTTTTATCTTCACAATCAATCAGTATTCCTCTTTGAAGATTCTTCAACACCTTTTCATTCTCGTGAACTTTTATGATCTAAGATTCTTGCATCGGGATCAAGTTTTTATCTTTTCAATCAATCAATATTTTTCTTCTGTCTTTTACTTCACTGTAAGTAACTTTTTTGTTTTTTTTTTCTTTTTCGTATTTGATTGTTTATCGATCCTTGAATCTGTACCTTAATCATTGTAGATGATGTTGATGATGTTATTATCTATTTATTATTTGTTTGAATGAATGATGATTCTAAGGTTGTTGATCTTCTTTTTGTTGATTGGTTGTTTTACCATGATCATCTTGTAGAATGATTGGCTGATTTTTATTTTAATGTAACAATCATCTTGTTGTTATTTTAGTTTGCAATCTTTTCTGTTGTGTTCTTGATTTTGATCTTAATAAGTTTATTTTTTCTTGCTTTCCTGTGTAGATAAAAATTTATCATGGCTGGAAAAGATAATGCCAAAGTTACTGGTGATGTTTCTCATCAGGATGATCAACCTTTAGTCAGGAAGTCATCTCGTTATCCTGTATCGAGGAATCACCCTTCGGGATCTACAAAGCCCGCAAGTGTTCCTGTTGCGGTAACCAATCTTGTTCCCAAGAGCAAACGGTCTCATGAAAGCTGCAGCTTTAGGTCCGTGAACCTTGAGGACTTCAAAAGGCAGCATGGTCTTCAACAATTCAGAGTCTCCTTCTATGATTGTGCTGAAGATGAGATTACCTTGGAAATGATAAAAGGTTTTAAATACAGCAACGACAGGTTATTAATCCCTGCGGGAGCATTATATGCGGGTCTACAACTTTCTTTATACCAGAAAGAAAACCCTTTTCAGTTTGCGGTTCTTGCCAGCCGTAAACAATCTCAACACAGCTTATTGCGGTCTGTAACTCAATACAATGGTAATTGGTGGCGCATACTGGATGAGTGTAGCATGCGAATCCAAGGTAGAACCAATTTTACATGTTACGTTCTGGACCCTGCGGAACGTAAATACTACACAGTGAATAACTTCCATGCTACCTATGCGTACAACATTGCCGTAAATAATTTCACGAAATGGAGCGTTGGCCCGAGCCGTAAAGGGGGTGAGGGATTCCGCCTGCTTGCGGAAATCGATAATCCTAAGCTGAAGCATACTCCAGGAACATCGCTCCCTCTAAAAGAAAGGATCCGCGAGGATCGCGATTACAGATGGTACCACACCCCTCTAGTTATTGAGGGTCCATGGGTTTTCAGATTTATCACTGATAAAGAGGTCTACAGTATTCTTACCCGCTTCAATGGTTATTGCCCTTGGCGACTAAATTTTTCTGATTTCATGTTTGCACTTATCTCTATGGTACGTAGAGTTCCTCTCTGTCTTTTTATGCTTTATATATTGCTTAATGGTTAGAGTTTCTCTCTGATGATTAAATTTCCTCTCCTTTTTATAGCCACAAGCTGAGTCGCAGGTTGATGAAAGTGCAAAAGATGATGCGGGGGTAAAACGCAAGGCCGCACCCCCTACAGAAAAGGTATTATTTTGATACGATGAATTCTAATATTTCTTTAGAATTTGATTTAATGAATTGTTGAGGTTCATTTATAGGGTCGAAAGAAAGTGAAGGGTGCACCCCGTGCTTCCACAGACAGGGAAGAAGGAGAAATTCGAGATTTTCTCTTTCATCGTGCACTCTTACGGGGTGAAGGAAGCTCTTCTCAAGAGAGACAAGAAGAGAAACAAAATATACCTCTTCGATTGAAAAACTTCGAGTTTGCGGAACAAACTGGTGTTGCGGAAGGGATTTCAAATGCTGCCACCGATTTGTCGCACCAAACTATTGCTCCCGATCCTTCTTTCTTCCTCCAATTCTCTCCTCTAACTGTTGATGAGCCGCTTGAAGCCGCTTCAGATGAGGATGATTCTACCGATGAAGAGGATTGCAACCCTCAATATGATCCCAAAATTACTTTGGCAGAAGTAGACCCGCAAGCACATGTTGCTGAAATGGATGAGCCGGCGCTTACCATTACAATAGGTAATGTGCCCTCAGATACTATGGCAGAAGCTGGTCCTGTCAGAGTTAATGCTTCGAGCATGGATGTTGTTGATGCAGTACAGCCAAACATGGAATTTCCGTAATCAAGCACAGGAAGGGGAGTTGCAAAGGCTTCCAATCTCCTGGAAAAAGAAGAAGAGACCTTTTGATGGTTCATGACAAAGAATCTTTTGTATGTTTACCGGTGAAATATGATAGCTCTTCGGTCTCCAGATTGCGTAAGTCCATGGAGGCTGCACCCTATGAAGCGGTTAGAGATGCTTGGTTGAAAGATCAAGGTGAATCTGTTGATCCCTCATTCCGCATTATCGAACCTTCTTCTTTTTCGGAAACTCTCGCACTTGCGGACGGACAAGTGTACTCTTTTCCGCAACAAGCTCTTCTTCAGGCATTTTAATTTCTTTTCTACCTTTTGATTTCTTCTTATTTTGTCATAATCATAACTTTAATTTTTCAGCTTGGACGTGGTCAAAGCGCTGCACATACCGCGTACCAATTTTACAAAACGCGGTCCACCATGATGGAGTCCCAATTTAGGGCCGTAGAAAATGACGCTTTGGATCTGAAGCGGGAAAATGATGTGCTTCGCCAACAATTGCTTAATCTTCAGAACCAAGGTTTTATTCTTTCTTCTACTTACTTTTTTCCTTATTTTATTTTGCTTGTTTTCTGAATTACTTTATGGGATCAGGGGGGATTCAGAACTTGTATCTAGAATGCAATATAGAATTACGCAGTTGAGAGATCATGTTATAAGAGTCAATAATAAGAATGTAGAAATCAAGACAAAGTTTAATTATCTTGTTGATAGTCATAAATTATTCGCACGGAAGTATGATGAGTTAGAATCACGACATCGGCTTTTATTTGTGGAGAAGGGTCGCGAGAAAGTAGAGTTTGATGCCACTTTACTGTGGACTAAGGATTGCGTTTCTGAGGCGCGAGCAAAATCTGACAAATTAGAAGAAGAAAACCGCAAGCTTTGTGTAAAGCGGCAGAATATCCTTGCGGGATTTTCCTGTTCCGGATCGTATCATCATTCACAGCTTTCTTCGCACATAGCTCAGCTTATTAAGGACATAAATAACTCGGCTTCAGAAGCTTGTGCTAAAGGAAAAGCCCTTACGGATGCTCAGGCTATAATCCATAATTTATTTGATTCTGTTCTTCACCGTGAAAGCGACATTCTCCAGCTGCACAAAGAAGTGGCAATATGTACATCCAAATTGAATTGTCTGCGGGATAATAAAGCAAATTTAACTCAATGTCAACATCATCTTAAACAACTCAAGGCCAATTACAACAAGCTTTCGGGAGAATATGATTTTCTTGACATTACAAAAGATGCAATGGGTCGTGAATTAGTAGAGTTTGAATCCCTCGCAAGAGGTATCCTATTTTATCGCAAGCTAAAAATTCAAAATTATTCTAGCATTGATTAATCCATTATTTTTATCTCAGGTTTTGAAGAAAAGTTTAAGGTTACAACCGCTAGAGCTGACAAAGCTGAGGGAGAGCTCATTGCGGCAAATACTAGGATGGAGGAACTCAACAAGAAGCTAGACCTAGCCTTAGTTAAAGCTAATGAAGTGCAAATTCAGCTAGAGGTTGCCTCTACCAAGGCCACCGAAGCGGTCGCTCAACTTGAGTTTTTACCTTCTAAAGTTACGAGTGCAGAAGATAATTTAAAACATGGAGTTTCGAAGAACGAAAGCCTTATTCGGTATTTATCTTCTGAGAGAGGGAAGATAACATTTTGGAAGTCAAAAGTCCGAGCTTGCAAAACTGAAGTAAATCAATTCAAACTGGAGATTGAAAATAGAAAGGCTTATATTAAATGGTTAAGAACCGAAGCTAAAACTTTAATCGCAAAGGCGGTCAACAATACTCTTGACCAAGTACAATATGATGGATTAACAAAAGTTTACAAGCGCAGAGATGTTCCAGATAATCCTCCCTTTCAAGGCGTTCTTCCCGCACCTTAGCTTTCTTCGTTGTTGTTTCATTCTTCTTCATCTCTTAAATCGTAGTTGTGTTTTCATTCTTCCTTGTAATATTGTATCTGCAAAACAAATTTTGAATACATATTAATTGTTAATTCATTATATGAATGTGATTTATTCAACCACAAGGAAATTTTTTACCTTGAGTTATATTGTGGGTGTAACACATGTCTAACTTCTCTCGGGCCAAGAGGAAATTAGGATGCGGTGCCGAAAGTCTCATGTGACGGAGAAAGATACAAAAATTAATATCACGCTAGGCACCCCTGTTGGCGAAAGATCCAATAGTCATACACTCATAGACATTCACATGGACTTTCTTAGAGAGGTTACATTTGTAGCTTTACTTAATATGAAACCGAATTGTTGTATAATTACATTGCTAATTGTGAGCACTTCCTGAAGTGGAGAGTACCTGGTCCAATAATCAATGTCATGTTAGGCATATCTATGGAGAAAAATCCTATAGTCATAGACATTTATTTGGATCTTCTAGAGAGATTACATTTGATATGCTTTACCTATTATGAGCGCCAATTGTTGCCCAATTGCGTTATTGATCAAGGATAATATGGTTTGAGATATTGTGCGTTCCACGGATGTTGTAAAATTCCTCCATCTATATCCCGTAAATGATATGATCCTTGTCCCGCAATGCCTTGTATAATATAAGGTCCTCCCCATGTAGGTGCAAATTTCCCTGCTTTTTTGTCTCTTTGGTATTCCGGGATCTGCGGCAGAACATACTGTCCTTCCACAAAATTACGCAACTTTACTTTTCGACTGTATTCCCTTGCCAATCTTCTTTGAAAATTTTCCATTTTTGAAGTGTAACTTCTCTTCTTTCTTCTAAGTCATCCAAATTTTCAAGCATTAAATCTGAATTTAAATTTTTCTCCCATGCTTCTGTTTTTGTAGTGGGTAAAATGACTTCCGTTGGAATAACTGCTTTTGTTCTGTAAGTAAGAAGAAATGGTGATTCTCCAGTGGATTCCCTTCTTGTTGTGCGGTATGCCCATAATGTATTATGAAGCTGTTCACACCACCGTTTATGATGGCCATCAAGAGTTTTCTTTAAATTCACCGCAATTGTTTTATTTGTTACTTCAGCTTGCCCATTACTTTGCGGATAGAGTGGAGTAGACTTATTATAAGAATGTTAAATGCTTCGAAAAGCATATCTATATTTTCCCCTTATAATTGTTGTCCATTATCCGAGACTATGGCCACTGGAATTCTAAATCTACAGATTATATTCTCAAAAAGGAATTTAAAAACATCAGTGTCTTTAATGTGTGCAAGAGCTTTGGCCTCAACCCATTTAGTGAAATAGTCTGTAGCCACAATCAAGTATTTTCTTTTTTGAGTACCTTCCACTAATGGTCCAACAATGTCTATCCCCCATTTTGCAAATGGCCAGGGGCTGAGTACGGAATTAAGTTCTGTTGCAGGAGCCTTTATTCTTTTCGCATAGCGCTGGCATTCTTCACATCTTTTTACCATATTTTCCGCGTCTTTATGCATAAATGGCCAATGATATCCTTGCGTTTTTGCTTTTAAAGCCAATGATCGTCCTCCACTATGATTTCCCACATCTCCATAATATATATCTTTGAGAATCTGTAGCCCTTGATCTCGTGATAAACATCGAAGTAAAGGCCCTAAAAAGGATTTGCGGTACAGAATTCTATCCGGCAACTGATAATTCACAGACTTTGATTGCACCTTTCTTGCCTCTTTAGTAATTGCGGGTAATACCCCATTTTGCAAATATTGATGTATTGAAATTCTCTAATCTTCTCTGATTAAATCATTTTCTGTTTTTTGTGGGAAACTTGCATTATCTTGTACAGCTGCATCTTCAATATCTTTTTCCACTTCTTCTTCAACATTTTCATCTGCCTACAACTTGATTGATAGTTCATAAATACGACCAATTTTTATTGCTGATGTATTCTGATCCCTTATCATTGAATAAATAAAGGCTAATGCATCAGCATAGCGATTCTTATCTCTGGACAAATGCCGAAAGGTTATATTTGGAACATGAAGCGCCAAATTTTGCACAAGATTTTTGTATTCTACCAGGTCTTCATCAAGCGCTTGATATTTTAACTCAACCTGTCGAATTATTAGTTGTGAATCACTTGTGAGTCGGACATCGCTTATCCCCAATTCAATGATGAGCCTAAGGGCATGAACCACAGCCTCATACTCCACTATATTATTTGTATGTTCATCGAACTCAAGTCGGAATGAATGTACAATTCGATCCCCTGTAGGAGTCGTAATTATAATTCCAATTCCAGCACCTTCTTTGTTCCTGGCCCCATCAACAAATACTTCCCATCTTCGGGAATTTACAGAGCTTAGGATATCCTGAGGATCATCCTCTTCGAACCCGGGCAAACCTTGAATTTCAAAATCATCATCTAATGGAAAATCCGCAAGGAAATCAGCCAGGACTTGCGACTTTTGTGCAGTTTGTAACTCAATTAATATGTGGAACTGTTCGAGTTGTGCGTTCCATTTTGCTATTCTTCCCACTTCTCCCACATTCTTCAGTACAGACTCCAACGGAGCTTTGCTTGGTACCCGCACATAGTGTGTCAAAAAATATTCGCGTAATTTTTGGGTAGCAAAAACCAGTGCTAAAATTAATTGTTCAATTTTCGTGTAATTTCTTTCTGCGAGGTTCAGAGTTTTACTAATGTAATCTACGGGTTTTTATACCTTTTCATTTGTTCGCACTAATACCGCGCTTACAGCATCTTCCGTTGCGGCTATGTACAAGGCAACCACCTCTCCAGGTTCTGGATTTTGTAATGCGGGCAATGTGGCAAGATAAGCTTTAATACTTGAAAAGGCTTGCTCACAAACCTCATTCCATTCAAATTTATTCTTCTTTTTCAATCGTCAAAAAAGGGATTACATTTGTCCGATGATCTAGCAATAAATCTTCCTAGTGCGGCCAAACAACCATTTAATTTCTGTACTTCTTTGACATTCCTCGGAGACGGAATATCAACAATGGCCTGAATCTTTGCCGGATCAACTTCAATTCCTCTTTTGTTAACCAAGTACCCCAAAAATTTCCCTGACGCAACCCCAAAAATACATTTATCGGGAGTAACTTTCATTCTGAATTTTCACAAGGCTTCAAATATCTCTTTTAAATCTTGTAAATGATCCTTTGAAAATTTACTTTTTATCAGCATGTCATCTACATAAACTTCGAGTGTGCGGCCTATCCATGGTTTAAAAATTACGTCTACGAGCCGTTGATAAGTTGCTCCTGCATTTCTCAGCCCAAATGGCATTCTGGTATAACAATATAATCCGTGCGGAATGAAGAACGCAGTGTGTTCTTGATCTTCTTCATCTAGAGCAATCTGATTGTACCCTGATTTTCCATCCATAAAAGATAAAGCCTCATGACCTTCAACAACGTCCACCAACTGATCAATGCTGGGAAGCGAATAAATATCTTTCGTACATGCCTTGTTTAAATTGGTGAAGTCTATGCAAATTCTTACTCCGCCATTCTTTTTTTGTACTATCACTATGTTTGAAATCCAAGTTGGATATTGCACCTCTCAAATGAATCCCACATCCATAAGCTTTTTAACTCTCTTTCAACTGGCAAATGATGTTCAGGTGCAACTTTATGTATGCGTTGCCGAAAAGGTGTAGCTTCCGGATATATATGTAATTCATTTGTACAATATTTGGATCGATACCCGCCATGTCCTCCATCTTCCATGCAAAAATGTCCACAAAATCTTTTAGTATCATAACCAAATTATACTCCCTTTCTGTTTCCATCAATGTTCCAATTTTTATCATCTTGGGAAGTTCTTCTGTTCCAATATTGATATTTTTAGTTTCTTCGATTGATGTAAAGGTGGGTTTGGGAGCTCCTAAAAATGTGGGAGCCCCATTTGATTGCTATGCTGTAAGACTACCTTCATCAATTTTTGGCATGCTTTTGTTTATTGTAATACCTTCATTTGCTTCATTTATTGCTTTATTTCCCACAGTCTTAATCATATATTGGTTCAAGGCTTCTTCTTTAGCCTTCATCTTGCGCTCTTTTTTCTTATTTTTTTGCTGCTGTTATCGCTCTTTATTCATACGGATTTCTGTTAGAATACACGATTTTACTTCATTTTGATCTCCTTTTATCCCCATCTCCTCTTGCGGTGTTAGAAACCGCAAGTATTGGTGATACGTTGAAATTATCCCTTTCAATTGATGGACCCAGTGTCTACCAATGATAGCATTGTACGGAGATGGAGCCTCCACTATGCTAAACTTAGTCAAAATACTTATTGCTCCGGCCGCAACATCAAGCAGAATTTCCCTTTTCGGTTTTGAAGCTAAACCATTAAACCCATAAACTGTATAACAAGATGTTGTTAGTTGATCATCTTTTAACCCCATCCTCTGGAAGGTATCATAAAACAGAACCTTAAGAGAGCTGCCCCCGTCCATAAGAATCTTCCTTACATTCCATCCAGATACTGGCAATGTAAGTACCAACGGATCATTGTGCATTTCAATTTCTTGGTCAACCTCGTCCGCAGAAAAAGTTAGCGGGGATGCCATCCATTCTTCCCATACTTCAGTAACTCTTCCCGCAACCTTGAAAACTTCGTGACCGCGGACTCTTTTATGCAATCTTTTATCAATAGCTGCACTCATGAACAATTGATCCCGATTCCGAATATGAGATCATATTAATAGTTTGATTATTTTGGGGAATATTAACAGTTTTTCCTTTATTAAGCCTTGGTGAGGGGTCAGGTAATTGAATAAATTCTTTTAACTCCCCCGCATCAATCAACCTTTGAACTTGCATAAATAGATTCCGGCATCGGTTTGTGGAATGACCTCGATAGCAATGGTATTCTCAATATTCCTTGGAGTTCTGTGTGTGTTCGATTTGTTGTTCTTTTGACCGCGGCCACTGAAAATTCGCTCTTCAAATTGGTTTGTTACTTTTAAAATTTCTGAATAAGGAGCGTTGATTTTAGTGAAAATTCGCTCTTCAAATTGTTGGATAAATTTTCTTGTTTCTTCTATCTTTGCTCTCTTTGATTCAATGTTTGGAGTTTTTCCCGCTAACCTCTTCCCGGATCTGGATGACGGCTCTATAGAATTGGCTCTTTTTGCATTTCCTTGTTGTTGCGATATTATTCTCGGATGTTGCCTCTGAATGTCCTGCAATCTTGCACATTTTTCAATGATATCTCTGAGATCTCCTTTACTTTTTGGATTTGTATTATGGATATCAACAAAGAGTTGACTTTCCCGATTGGCTATTCCCCACTTGTAACTATTGATAGCGACTTCTGGGGTTACATCCCCAATTGCTTGACAGATCGTCTGCCATCGATCTGTATAATCACGGATGATTTCCTCTGTAGATGAGGCAAGTGAGTATAGCTTGTCCATCCCCGCATCTGCGGGCCTGTTGTACATGTATTCTTCTAAAAAATTGCGGGTCAACTGTGTGTAAGAATTCACCAACCCTTCTGATAAATTGTCATACCACGCTAAAGCTATTCCTTTCAAACTCGATGGAAAATGCCGGCACATAACAACATCATCTTGCTCCCAACGCGTCATGATGCGACTGTAGTACTTCAGGTGGGTTGTAGGGTCTTTTGTCCCATCGTAACATTTAAAAATGGGAATACTACATTCATGGGGTATTGGTGCGGTGCCAATGGGGTTCGCCTAGCTTCTTTTAATACTTCTTCTAATCGTCCTCCCTCTTTATTTACAAATTCTTTATTTCTTCCCGCATTTGCTCCATGTCCTCATAAATTTTTTGCCACATATCATTTTGTAAACTTGAACCATCGAAATTCAATCTATCTGGTTCATTCCGCTGGCGTGCGGGTTCCACTACCATTAATCTTTGATATTTATTGGCTCTCACTTTTCTTCATGTGAGTCCACTGGAAATTTCTTCTTGCCCCCGTGTTCTTGTTGTATATGGTTTCGCACCATGCTGCGCCTTTTCTCTGAGTACTTGGTTTTCTCTGCTCAAAAGTGCAATTTGTTCCTCACAATTCTGTTGTACCTTGCGCATCTCGTCCATTTCTTCCATCAATTGTTGAATGTGATCAATACTATTCTGAGAATTTTCTTCAAACGAACAACTATTTGAGTGATCTTCAGAATTTTTTATGTGATCATTAATGGGTTGTTGCTCTTGTGAGTCTCTCAGCATTTCCCTTTGTTGAGGAGCCCCTATTGCATTACTCCCCTGATTTCCTGAATTGACATCTTGATCTTGCGTGTTTCTATGTGACACTGTCCTCATTTGTGTGAATCCTTTTGAGATGTTGTGATTTCTTCTAAGCTCAATCTTGTGCTTCTGTAGGGATTTCTTTACCAGTATTCTAAAAGAGCTCAGATAATAAATTATGTGTTTCAAAAGGTTTTATCATTCTCAATAAATTTGTAATACACTTTGATTGAAAGAAAATATTACACTTAATTTTAACATATCACACTCAAAACAGATAACTTTCTAGCTCGAACACTCAATTGGAAACTTATTTCACTGCTCTGTGCAGGAATCAAGAATTTTGTTGAAAGTAAAAAATCAAGAATTTGATAAACATAACATATTGTTTGGTGAAAAAATTTATGAACTAAATTTTCAAACCAACAATTTGAAGAATATCCTTGGTAAATTTACATTTATGGAAGGTATAAAAATAAAAAATATGATCATAACGACCAAAATTATATATTCATCAACTGACTTATTTATAGCAAAACAATATATACAATTTTTTCACATGAATCTTAATCATTATACTTTAAAGAGAAGAATTTTCAAACAGAACACGATTCAAAATTTTAACAACGAAAATTTAGACAGGTAGAATAAATTCTTTACTACCCCCCTGTTTCTAGCGCCAAATTGTGATTACCAAAAATCTGGCATCTTTGGATCACAACCAAAAGCATTTACCTCATAGTATAGCACGATATCTTATCGTGAAATCAACTCACATGATCATTTAAACAATGAAAATTAATCAAACAACTTAAAATGAATTGACTAATACATTTAACGTGGTTCAACATTCTGACTGTCTACATCCAAGGGAAAAAGCTTTATATTCCTTTTATCATACATCATCTTAAAATATATCAAATTATTGATATTAAATAAAATCATGAACTTAATAATCATAGTATAACTGAACTTAAAATTTTACATAAGTTCATACCTAAACTCTTTGCTATCACTTCAATGTCTTCAGTCTAATTTCTCTCCAGATTTTCCAACCCCTTTTCCTGTTTATGAGCTTGGTATTTATAGACAATTTAATGGGTCTCACTCATTTACCTTTCCACCTATTTATTCTTATCCATTTTTGGTGTGAAATTTAGTTCCCCAGAGATTATTTGCTATTTCTGCAAGGCTTGATCGCTCTTCCCACAAGTTGTTGCATACATATTGCTTGTTTTTCGTAATTTTTCACTGGTTATCCCGCAGCTCTTCTACGGTCTTGTAGTTAAGTTATTGTTTTTTGGATTGGGATGACTGTTGCGGTCTTATTTAAATCTTGGCATGTTTGACACGTAGTTCTTTAAGGTGAATCGTCATGCTTTAATTCTTTCTGTTCCGCAGCTTGTAAAGTCGACATGTGTCAATCATGCATCAATACTCATTATTACTCTTTATTGAGTCATGCTTTTCAGCAACCTGCTGTCTGTCGAGCAGTTAAAGTTGTCTGTCTTGATCAGTGTACCTTATTTTCCCGCAACCTACGTGTCGGTCAGGTAGTAAGGCTATCTGTTTTGAGCAGTGTGCCTTACTTTCCCGCAACCCACGTGTCGGTCAGGCAGCAAGGCTATCTGTTTTGAGCAGTGTGCCTTACTTTCCCGCAACCCACGTGTCGGTTATGTGTTAATGCTGTCAGGTTCAAACTTTATCGAGTTTACAGCTGTCAATTTAATGCTTTAAAAGTCTTTGTACCAGTGTTTCTCGTCTCATCGTAGCTCGTTACTTCTCCAATAGTTTTTGGACACGCGTACCTCAAAATTTATTCTCTCACAATTTTCATGAATTTTGATTCTCTGATTTCATAATCAATTTAATTCATGATTATGTTCTTATAATATTTTATGCGATAAATTTTTGATGTTTTAAGTTAGTACTTGATTTTGATTATAGGGTTCATGAAATAAGTTGGGGTTTTGTTCTAATTTGATGTCTAGACCAATATAGTTAATCTCGGATTTCGGTCTTGTCGCGGCCGGGACCTTGGCACCTTGATAACGATATCTCGGGGAGATTATCGGCGAAATATCGGGAGTCCCAAATCTTATATCCAACTATTTTCAACCATCTTCGAATTTTCAACAAGCATATACCTTGAATATCGGGCAAATCTTGGCCGTATCGGCTGATACGACGATATTTGAAGATTCGTCGCGCTCTTGAAGCGATACCTTGAATATCACCGTTATCGCGGCCGTAACGGCCGATATTGACCACATAGGTCTAGACTATGCTTCTTGTAAAACCCGCCACTGAATTTCTTAGAATTGATATTTTTTCTTCTTGAATTTCAATTTGAAGCATTCCAGGGGTTTCTAACATTTTTTTATCCTGTTTTGGGGCTAGTATTTCACTCAGCTCTTGTAACCCTTATTTTTTCCTAATTATATCAAATAAGGCCTTCTCTACTTTCAAATGGGAAAGAACCAATGATTTTCGGTAAATAATGAAGCATGTGTGAATTTTTAGGTGAAGGCCATCAAACTGTAGTTTTCTGTTAAATTTTTGCTGATAGATTTTTTCAGCGAGATTTACATTGTTCTTGAATTTATTGTTTTTGTCTATAATTTTTATGCGATAGTTTATTGTTTATCAATATTATAAGGTACGATAGTGTTTTTCCTTTCTATATTTTGGGTACATAAAGGACGGCCACGATTTAACCATCTATAGATTTACATTTTGGGGACATAAAGGTCGGTCACGATTCAACCATCTATTTGATTCCCACAACTGCCCAATGCGCGCAGCACCCGCGTTATGATCGTTTAATTCTTTTCTCTATTTTAGCATAAACAAATCGTTACTCTTCTTCTCGATAAAACGTTTCTAGGCGCTGAAATACAGTCATACAGTTCATGGAGATCTAGATTGAAATTTAAGCAAACATCAACTACTACTGTTAATAGAAAAATTGCTTCGGTTGAACAATCGATCTTTGAAGTCCCGATCTTAGATGAAACTTTAGCTTGATCTATCAAAGGTTGGTGAAAACTCCTGTGATTACCAAAAATCTAACGTCTTTGGATCACAACCAATAACATCTGAAACATAGTAAAGTTTGATATCTTATTACAAAATCAACTCATATTAACACTTAGAAGATGATAATCAATCAGAACAAGAAATGAATTGACTCAAGTATTTAACGTGGTTCGACAATCAAATTGTCTACATCCACGGGTGATAAAAATTTGTATCATTTTTATTATGCATCATCATAAGTTATAGAAGAATGATATACTATAAATTTATAATCATGTTAATCAAGGAACAATTGAACTAAAAATTTACATAAGTCTCATACCTAACTCTTGCTCTGATTTTATGCCTTATGTCCAAATATTCTAAAGATTTTCCAGTCCTTCTCCCTGTTTATTAGCTTGGTATTTATAGTCAATTTGATGGGTCCCTCCAATTTACCTTTCCACCTATTTGTTCTTATCCATTCTTTGGAATGAAGTGTAATCCCGCAATACTTATTTGTATTTTCCGCAAGGCTTGATCATGCTTCCCGCAGGACTTAGCGTGCGCATTGCTCATTTATCTTAGTTTCTCACTTGATGTTCCGCAACCCTTTTGCGGACTTGTATTCATTTTGTTGTTTTTGGATTTGGATGAACGCTGCAGTCCTATTAGAATCATAGCATGTCTGACACGTGGTTCTTGAAAGTGGCTTGTCATGCTTTAGTTCTTTTAGTTCCGAAACCTATAAAGATGATACGTGTCTCTCATGCACCGATGCTCATCATTTTCCTTTACTGTGTCAGGATTTCCCGCAACTTGGGTGTCAGTCAGGCAGCAAAGCTATCTGTTTCGAGCAGTGTTTCTTGTTTCCCGCAACCCACACGTCGATCATGCAACGATGCTGTCAGGTTAAAATCTTATCGAATTTTCAGATGTCTGTTCAATACTTCTCAAAGGATTTTGTTTCAGTGTTTCTTGTCCCATCGTTACTCGTTACTTCTCCAATAGGTTTTGAACATGTGTAGTTTGGAATTTATTCCCTCACAACCTAGAAACTTTTATTTGTTTTGCTTCGAGTAGGAATTTTTAGGGCTTTGGTAATTTCTTATCTGATTAGCAATTTCAAATAATCGATTTCTGTTAAAATAAATCGATATTCACTTATCTAGGTGGATTTTTGTTGATATGATTAAATTGAGTCATGCTTCGTTGCAGGTTAGGTTTTCTTAATGCTGCTGGGCATGTATTTTCGATTCTCTTAAAGGTAAGACTTCTATGCGTATTTTGATTTAATTTGTTTTTTTTTATCAAGCGACCATCCTACGGGGTTTCTCTTTCGTATCAACACAAAAGATTGTTGATCAATCTTATGTATGGGATTAACTTTCTTATGTATCAGAAGAACTTATTGGCCTAAATTAGGTGGAGATTGACTTCATGTTAACAAACGAATGAATTGACACAGATGTTTTCGCTATTTGGATATACATATTTTCAAGCCAAAAAGAAAAGGAAATCAAACAATGGCTGGAAAAAACAACTGCATTCGACATAAAATAAGATGCAATACCCAACAAAGAGATACGCTTATGCAGGTAAATACATCTTACTCCCAAAGTTCATATTTTATATTGTATCAAATCAAGGTATTCATTTTTCATATCCAAATTAAAGAATTATGTGTTTGATTTGTTTCCCCCTTTGGTGTAACTTTTTTTCTTTTGATATTCAATCTACTTAGTTGTTGCAAAACCTTAAAGTTTTTTCTGGGAGTTTTTTGTATTAGTTGCTTCATATGTCTTTTCCTTATATTCTCAATCTGTTTCATATAATTTTTACATTCTAAAAAACCCACGAAGCAAATAATAAAAACCCTATAAAAAACCATTCAGACGAAGTCATGGCCTCTTTATAGGTTTGTGGATCAGTTTCAACTAAACAGGTTATGAAGTCTGGCCCAAAAGATTTTTCTATTCTAAGTCTTTTGCCTCTTCTAGGTTCATAAACAGGTTCATCTTCTTCTATCGGTAAAATATGGCTAAAAGAAGGGACATTTAGGGGATCATCACATATCATGCGAGATTCAGATTTCAACGGAAACACATTTTCAAAAAATGTAGCATCCCTAGATTCCATAATGGTGTTCACACCAATTTCTGAGTTTTCAGAACTCACAACCATAAACCTATAAGCAGTGGTGTGTTCGGGATATCCTATGAAGACACAATCAACTGTTTTAGGTCATATTTTAGTCCTCTTAGGTGGAGGAATAGAGACCTTGTCTAAAAACCCCCACACTTTGAGGTATCCATAAGAGGGTTGTTTTCCTTTCCGTAATTCATATGGTGATTTGACTGATCCTTTAGTGAATTAACTCTAAGGGATTAGAATTTCTGTGGACATTTTTCTTAAAGAGCTTCTTTGCATATTTTGATTCTACACAAACTTCACATTTATGTTCGTATTCCAAATTTAATTTTGGATGCAGCCATAGTTTGCCAATTTGTTCATTGAATTATAATTTACATGACCAAGTCTACCATGCCAGATATTCAATGAGACAACAACATAAGAAGAATCAACTTTATTAACTTCAACAGAGGTTACAGATAATTTGTATAGGCCTTCAGCCTTATAGCCCTTTCCCACAAAATCCTTTCCCTTAGTGATAATCACTTTCCCAGACTCAAATACAATCTTAAAATCCTTATCATCTAGCACACCACTTGAAACGAGATTCATGCAGATGTCTGGTACGTGTAAAACTTCATTCAATGTGAGGATTTTCCCAGAAGAGAGCTTTAGCGAAATTTTTCCTTTTCCTGCAACCTGTGCTGCAGATGAATTACCCATATAGAGGTTTTCTCCTTCTCCTACCGTTTGATAGGAGGTGAACATGTCTTTACTTCCGCAGACATGTTTGGTAGCTCCAGAGTCTACCCACCAGTCCCTCACATTGGTAACTAAGTTAACCTCAGACACCGTGCCAGAAAACTCATTTTTACTACTTTTAACTAAATTTACATTTGTTTTCTTAAAATTCGCATCTTTGCGTTTTCTACAATGAATTGCCATATGGCCAGACACACCACAAACATAACATGCTCCCTTAATTTTACCAATAGCAGATTTTGGTTTTTGAAAAGTACCTTTCTTTGTGGGCTAGGCTTGTGCTTGTTGTGGTCCAGACTTAGAGTAGAAAATTTGTGTTCGAGAATGTGAGCTTTGTTTGACATGTCTCTTGCAGAAGAAACATTCTTTTCCTTTGAACACAATAATTCTTCAACTTGGATTTTCTTGCCCAATTCTACCATGGAAATTTCACCAGTTTCATGCCTTGGTCTTCTCTTGTATTCAGCCCAGGAATTTGGCAATTTTTCAATAACAGCAGAAACTTGAAATGTTTCGTCAATAACCATTCCTTCAGCAATTATTTCATTAATAAGTTTTTGCAGCTCCAGAAACTGATCAACCACTGATTTATCATTCATCATTTTATATTCCAGAAAACGTGCAACCAGGAATTTTTTTACTTCCTGCTGTTTCTGCTTCATATTTATCTTGTAGTGCAGTCCATAAATTGTAAGCATTAAAATTATCTTTAGCATTGTAAAAATCATATAAAACATCTTCTAGGCAGTTTAAGATATGATTTTTGGCCATATAATTACTTCTCTTCCAACTTTCTAACTCCTGTAATTTTTCAGGTTCATTCAGAGACTCATCAAACGGCTTCAGAACCATATCATCTAGCATGTGGAAACTCAGGAAAAATAACATTTTTGACTGCCATCTCTTGAAGTCCTTTCCAGAAAATTTCTGAGGTCTGTGAACATCAGTCTTCACCATTGTTACAGAAGTAAAATTTTCAAATTAAACAAGGTATCGAGTTAAGAATGTTGGAGAATATTCCTGTAACATTAACCAAATCAAACAGAAACTTGAAAGAGATTAATCGTTGGAACAAAACAGCACACTTCAGACAATCACACACACACAGAATATGGAGTCGCCTGTTCAACAGACTGCCCTTAACTCGATATTTTTCGGGTACAAAGAGTGTTTCTATACCACTAGTGAGGACAAATCGAATCCAGGATAAAACCACCTGATACCAACCCAGCTAGCAAAAGCTCGTTGGCCCGTTGCGAACTTAACAGCAGAATAAGAAAGAATTTTTTTTTATCTACGTGCTCAAAACAAAGCAGGAAGAGGGGAAAAGACGACAGGATAGTAGCTGCGTCTGGGGTATAGAATTAAAATTCATTTAATTCAACATATTTAATTTGAGATATTTAATTCGAGATATTTAATTAAAATATCTTGTCTGATTTAATTTTATAAATACAAGACGGTCAAATATTTAATGTATAAAATTAAAATATAAAACCGTTGGATCTTTGATGGGTACACGTATGCACTCGCAGGCACACGCCGGAGCACACGCCGAGCTCGCGCCAAGGCTCACGCCAAGGCACACGCAAAAGCACACGCAAGCCCGCGGTGCTTCGGTGCGAAGCACCACACATGTGTGCATTTGCCCACTAGTCAATTTCATAAGTCCATATCCAATCCACTAGTTCTTTTTCCTTATATAGAACGTTTGTGGTAAGCCTTCCGTTGGTTCATGTCAAAGCTTTAAGTAAGGACTATCAAAATTGTAGGTTTTCTGTAACGATGTCACTGTCAGACTTTTCCACGATATTTCACATTGTTCCTGAATTTATTGTTTTTTCCCTTATAATTTTTATATGATAGCTTATTATTTCTACTTTCAAATGAGCTAAGAACCACTGAATTTTTATAAATAACGAAGCATGTGTGAATTTTTAAGTAAGGGCTATCACAATTATAGGTTTTCTGTAGCGATGTTACTACAGACTTTTCCGGGGACATTTCGACCTTTTTCTTGAATTTGTTGTTTTTTTCTATAACTTTTATGTGATAGCTTATCCTCTATAGTTTCTTAAATGATAAGGTTTGTCGGTTTCTTATTTCCAGTGGAGCCCATTGCAGAATTCTATATTAGAGTTGTTTTAAACGAGTTTTTAACGTAAACTCTTCAAATTTTATGCATTTAATCGTTATGATTCATGCCCAGCTTTGTGGTTTGATGTTTCCCTGTGCTTATGAGTTTGTTTTATGTGGAGTAAGCTAAGGTAAATGAATTTCGCTGTCATGTTGAGTTCTATTCTATATCTCAAATTATTTGTGATTGCTGCCAATATTTATATTTGTGTAAGTTTTTAATCATGGATTTATGAGGTTTTCATAATTTGGATTGTGGATGTTTCCTTTGCGACAATTTGATTTGGAAATTAGTGGACTTTACTTTAGGACTGTCAGACCTTAATTGGTTCCCACCTACAGATAACTACCAGAAAAACTGTTAGGTGTAACGGTGGCTAGTATCCGACTACTCTGACATTGGCACAAGTCAAACGAATAGTAGAGTAAACTTTATCTGAATTTAAGTAAATGGCAGCTTACAAATGTTTAAGAATGAATGTTTTTACATCTATTTGTGAATTACATATTTCAGTTTCATGTTCTTATTGCTGCTTTTACTTGTGGTTTTTGGATTATAAATCTCGTGGTACTAGATTTCAGTTATATCCCCTACTAGGATGTGGCTTATCCCTTTTATTTTATTTTCCATGGAGTTCGGAGTTATCTTTACGTAGTAAGCTTGAAAAGCTTAGGACGTGGAGCTATGAACACAATATGGTATATCTTGTTATCCTTGTGTATATATATATCATGGGTTAGGGTATTTAGGTGTCAAAACTAAGCTAGTTTTGATTAAGTTTGTACCAATTTCTTATGTTGAAAAACTTGTACAGTTGAAAACTAATTTTGTATAAAAACCCGTGAATATTTTGGGTGTAGAATTATGTATTGTAGTTTATGAATGCTACTTACTTTATTTTATTCTTTTGAATTTTCAAAATTATCCATAAACATATCTAGTTAAAAACTTTAAATTAACTGGTTTGGTGGTTATATGAAGAATTATTTTCTGGACCTAAATTATACATTACTTATCAGTGTTAAGTACTCTGCTTACGTTGTTTCTTTTCAAATAAACTTTTATCGTTGAGCTTTTACATTTAAGAAAATAATACTGATATGTAGATTATTAAGAAAATATATTTTTGTAAACTTGTTCCATAAGAGTGACGTCACGATAGGTTTGTACTTGTCGGTTGGGTCGGATCCTGATTCGACGGAAGTGTAAATTTCTGGTCCGTCAGAGTACTAATGAAAGAGTCAGTAAGGGTGGAGAAAATGATTCAAGATCTGAAGACTAGGACAAAGAGATTCTAGAAGAGGATGGAAATGCTTTATAAGAGAGATTGTCCATTGCTGGAAGGCTTGCTCCACGACAGAGATCTGGGATTTTTTTATTTTCTGAATAAGTAGTTATTTTAGCAGTGAATGATTGGTTATGAATGTTTTTTTTTAGACAGATGAAATAAAACATTTGGATTATTACATTAAAGAAGGAAAATAGTGATATCTAAGCATAGTAATCCTGGAGCCACTTCCCATTAATTATTGATCCTCTCACCCCCTCATTCACAACAATAATTTTGTAGTATTCGCTAGCCACTGCTTTGGAGACCATGTAAGGACCTTCCCATTTAGGAGAGAATTTTGGGTGAGACATGCCTTCCCATGAAAACAATCACACAATTGTTATATGAAATAAAACATGATCGATATAATTTAGAGAGTCAATAGCAAATTCAATACATTAATTAAATAGCACGTTCATAACTTTAGGTTACATCCTTAACCAAGAATTTTTTTACTATTTATGGGTTACTAAAACCCATGGAAAATATACAAAAAAATAGTGCAAACCCTTGGTGGGAAGTAAAGAGATTTCCAAAACTCCTAAAGAAATCCCTAAGTCCTTGTTATCTCGTGTAAAAGTGTGTCTAACTACTTTTTAAAATTCTCCTTTTATATGTACAAGTGTTGAAGTGTACGTTTATTAAAACCTACAAGAAAACCTAAATTAGGAAATTCTCGTCCAAACAACACAATCACATCTGGTCATATTCAGCTGTTTTGTTTATAATTTCTTTGTCTCTCAAATTGATTGAATTTTGGTTGTTGGAGTCGTGTTTTCAGTCTCTACAAAACAGAGGTAATAAATCTTGGATTTGAACAAGTTTTACAACAATCTCAAGCAATTACAATGAAAACGAGCTTGTGTTACCACCGTTAAGAGTCATATCCTTCCTTTTGGTCGAAATAACCAATTGTAAGACATGAAATAAAATATAAACATAATAAAATAATTTACAAGATAACTAATAAAAAACCACATGAATTCGACACTAAAATATGATAAATTGTGCATTTGTCAAACAATAAGTAAACAATTACCGAGGCCATGGGTTTTTAGTTTTGTTCGGTGGCCATGGAGAGAAACTATGAAAATTCTTTTACCCATACAAATTATGGATCTTTTTTAAAATTAGTAAATACAAATGATTAATTTTAATATGTACGAAGACCCAAAATATTTAACAATTAAAGCATAATTAATGATCTCAAACATGATAATTTTTTAAATTGATGTTCATCCTAATTCTGATAACTGAATATTTTGCCGGAACTCTTTATTAACGTGGGATTCATATTAAGCTTTAACTTTTTATTTTTATTTTACAACCAGAGTTTTATTATGTTTTCCCAGAAGTTTATGTAACGATGTATCAGTTATATATTATAATAATTATTTATTTTTGAAAATTTATCCATTTACATAGAAACAAACACTTTATTTATTTATTTCTCAGTAATAAATATTTTGTTTATTATATGGATTTAGTTGAGTTTTTAGACCGATGATGGAAGAGTGATATCTTACAGAATATGCTGGTATTTGGTTAGGATGCAATGTACAATAAGAAATCATTCTACAGAAGATTAACTATTGGGGTTGTCTTCATTTGATCCCTATAAATTTGAAATTGAAAAATATTATCAGCTTATCGTTATCGACTAGTCCTTCTCTATAACATAAAAAGAGATAAAAATGGTTCTCCTCTGTAACATACATGAGGAGGACCACGATGGTACCTCGTGATAGAGATTTTTAGCTATATCCACGTCCATCTAATGAATGTAATTTATAATTTATATTTTGAATTCACCTTTAAATTTAGGGGGATATTTTTAAAATTTTCCACATTCCGAACAACAAAATGAATATGAAAATTGTTGGAATGTTTTTATGGTTTAGATTTTCGAAAATCATTAAGATACAAAAAAAATTGAAAACTAACAAAATAAAAGTTTGAAAGCTTATCAAAATTGTTTGTTCGGGGCAAAAAATCACTTTATCCCTCAGACCAATTAATACATGTATATGATGCTTACGATTTTACGGACTCCATCTCTCAATATACAACATTCACACTTTATAGAAAGTAGTACTATAGTTTTATCCAACCAGTGAATATTAACAATTGTTTGGTTTTTAAACACGACTCAAACTTTAAAACTTATTTTCAACTTCTGTCAATAATTAAATTAATATATAGGTTTACGTAGTGTCGATAGTAATTCTAAAAGGTGTCTTTTCATCTATTTGTGAATTACCATGCTAAATTGTGATTCTTTAAAAACTTGTGCTCTATGTGCACGATCCAAACATATCTCTTGGAATTTGGAATTAGAAATTTAAAAATTACCGTTTTTATTCAAAATTCCAGCAAAAGTCAAAATCTAACTTACTAATTAATTATCTAAAAATTTGAAAAGGATATAAGAGCCACTTCTCTATACTTGTGTTCTCTATACTTGTGTGACCCTGAATTGGACTATTAAAGGTCCTCAAATTAAAAGAAGGTGGCCTCCAAATGTGGGCTTTTAATCTTTGTTAAATGGAAATCCTGTATTGCAGCAATCACATGGTTTACATCGATGTTCCATTGGGGGTTACCAAATCCTCATAAAAAATAGGGAAATTTTAATTTTAGGTATCATTAAATAGTATATTTTAGCATTTAGGTTCTAACTTTGTCTAACTTTATGTTTAGGTCCCGGTCAACTAATTGATCAACGTTGACTACGTTAATCGTCCATCAGACGGTTAAAATGTGAAATGACCAACTAAAATTCATTTTTTAAAATATTTACTAACTCTACCACGTTATACACGTGGCATGATCTTAACTACTCGAAGATGGACGGTCGAGATGGAGGTGTACTTTTATAAAACATAAAATCGATTTTATACCATTTTCTTTTCTTCGGTCTAAAAATGGAGAGAAAGGAATTAGGGCAGCCGTCAGTTATCATCTGAATGAAATTCGATCGTATTTTTGAGGATTAAGGTTTGTTATTGATTGATGATTATACAAAGAACAATGTAATTTAGGTTTGTTGTGATTTAGGGGTTTTTTTACCCAAAAATAATTTAGGTTTTTTTTTTTGGTTTTTGTCTCTGTTTTTTTTTCGATTTTATCATTCTTTCTTTTATCTTCTTTGTCATGTTGGGTTGAACTCCTATGATGTTTATTAGTAGGATTGATTGTTTATTGTTTTGATTTGTTTTTTGTTTGTTGGAATTTAGGATTTTGTTACTTTATAGAAAGATTATGGTTTGTTTTTGTTTTTGTTTGTTCTTTTGTCGAGTTGAAGCCAGGTGTACTAATAATTATTGTTGTGTATATTCAATTGTAGGAGAAGACATACAATTAGGGTCATGTTTTACTATAGAGGATGAATTATTGAGATATTATCCAACTAAATGTGGATATGTGGTTGGTAACAGCAAAAGGGCTGAGGATCCAAACATGCACATTCTACCAGATTTTAACCCTGAAGAAGAGCTTGACTTTCTTCCACTTTGCACCCTAAGAAAGTTGGTTCACAAAGCACTGTTGCTGAGTCAAGTCAGGTAACTATTGTTGATGACCCTCTTCTAGATGATGAAATCTTATTTGCATCTAACTATATGAATGAGTCAATTGATTTGGATGAGGAGGGAGACAACAGTGAAGATGAATTGTTGGAAGAGCCACAGATGGATGTTGATGAAGAAATAAGGGTTACTGGTGAGATACAATCCACACTTGGTTCAACAAATGATTTCAAAGAATTTGTTGAAGGCACTAAAAGCATAGATGGTGAATATAAAATGCCTGAAAAGATTAAAGCTGTAGAGAAACTATTTGTGGGGCAAGAATGGGTCAGTTTTGAAGAATGCAGGGAGTATATAAGGGAACTAGCCATAGAAATGAACTATGTCATAACTCAGGTTAAAAATACCAAAAAGAAGCAACAATACAAATGCAGAGATCCTGAATGTGAATGGAAAGTGTATTGTGCCAGACTTCCTGATAGGCAAACCCTTCAATGCAAATCTGGTGAGTAGTTAAATTTCTGTACATGTCTTTTTTTTTGTAGTTTATTTTTTGTTGTTTGTTCTTTGATGTTTGTTCTTTGTTGTTTGTTCTTTGCTGACTTGAGCTTCACATGTATTTTGCAGGTGTGTTCAATCATAATTGTGAATCAATTTATGGGCTAAAACATCCTTTGGAAAATGCAAAATGGGTTACAAAGGTAATGTTACAGTCTTTTAAAGTTCATCCTAAGTTCAAGCCTAGGGATTTCCAGACTGAGGTAAAAAATAACCATAAAGTTGATATCTCTTATTATTCTGCATGGCATGATTATCATCTGACTTTAGAAAAGATAATGGGTAGTTATGAAGATGGGTATAAATTTCTTCCTGTATTTGTAAGCAAATTAAGGTTTTGGATGATAGAAATATTGCTTCATGTAGAACTGATCCAGAAAATGGTAGGTTCAAGTCACTTTGTATAGCATATAGGGTCTCACTTGATGGATTTGCCAATCATTGAAGACCTTTTTTAGGGTTAGATGGAACTCATTTGAATGGGAAATATGGTGGTACATTGTTGGCAATCACTTCCCTTGATGGCAACAATGGCATGTTTCCCATTGGGATTTATATTTGTCAGTCAGAATGCACAGAAAGTTGGATAAATTTCCTTAGCATGTTGGCACCAGAGCTGAAAAGGCATGAAAAGGCACTAAAATTTATAAGTGATAGACAAAAGGGATTGGTAGAAGGTGTTGCTAGAAATTTTAGTGATGTGAATCACCATCATAGATTCTGTTCTAGAGATTTATATAAGAATTTCAAGAAGTTACACCCTGGAAAGAATTTGGAGTTTATAGTATGGAGAGCAGCAAGGTCTTATAGTGAAGTTGGGCAAAAAATTTGGATGGAAAGACTGAAACAAGTGAAGCCTACTGCACCTGAATGGTTCACAAGGGAACTTGTTGAGACATGGGCAAGGGCTTATTTTGATAAGTCCTCAAAATGTGATCATATCACATCCAATTTCTGTGAAACCTTCAATGCTTGGATTCTAGAATTGAAGTCCATGACTCCATGCTAATAACAAGGTTAGTGCAGAAATTTTATCTTCTAATGATGAGGATATTCTTTGACAGAGAACAAGTAGGTAAGAAAATGCCTGATGGTGGTGTTTTTCCAAGAGTAACTATTATAGTTCAGAAGCACCTCTACTTCAGCCATGAGTTCACATAACAAGCCTCATCTGAGTTTGTTTGGGCAGTGTTAGATACAAAGAAAGATATTTCATGGGTTGTTGACCTATTGGAGCATACTTGTAGCTGTAATGGATGGCAAGTGAGTGGAATTCCATGTGTCCATGCAATTTGTGCATCCTTGTATTTCAGAACCAGAAACTTTGATCAGTAAGTCATCTTAATTTTGTTAATTTGTTCAACCTTCTGTTTGTAATACTTGCAGTTTAATATTGTTGTTTTATGTAGGTATGTTCATCCATACATGAAGGTGGATACCTATAGAGCATTGTATGCTCCATCAAGCAGGCCTATCCATGACATATCTTTATGGGACAAGGTAATGACACTTAATACTACAATGTTTACTCATTTAATCTTATAGATGAGTTTGTAAGGTACTAATTCACATTGTATATATGTTTGCAGTCTATACAAGGTTGTACCATACCGGATTTCGGTTCGTACCGGTCGAGAGCGATACACTAGTACGCTGGTATACCGGGAAAATTTCGGTTTAAATATTGTTGCATATATTTTATACCTATAATTTTATGAAAAAATACTAGTTCATATTTTATAACTATAAATATATTTTAACACGTTATAACAAACATTTTTTCACAAAGTTTAAAAAGATAAACTAGTATTCATCCAAAATATATAGATCCATAGATTTCATACAAAGTTCAAACTGGAAATACAAAAGAAACAAGAACAACTTCAAAGTTTATCGTCTAAAATACTAATTAAACAAAGATATTACAATTTTAAGATCATTAGATTAATTATAGATATTATCATATGCATATATAATTCTAAAATATCATAAAAAAATATGAGTAACAATTGAAAACCCTAGAACAAGAATAAATTATTATTTTATTATTTTTTAAATAAATAAAAAAACGATTGTATCGGTCAATACCGGCCAATACCGGCCGTACCGGCCAAACCGGTACAGTCCATACCGGCCGATATTTTCGGTCAAATACCGTTTACCGGTGTACCGGATTTCGTCTCGCTTTTCGGCCGAAACCGGAAAACCGGCGGTATACCGGCCGTACCATCCGGTATGGACTACACTGAGTCTATAACACGTATGTGAATCCTCCTAAAGTTCCTAGACCCGCAGGTAGGCCTAGATATCAAAGAAGAAGAGACAGAGATGAGGCACTTGGTAGGAATTCTAGACAATACATGTGTGGAAAGTGTTATAGTTTTGGTCACAACAGAAAGACTTGCAAAGGGGCTTCAGCTGAGAATTTGGATCAAGGTAATATGTTAATGGTTTTACTAGATTTTTGGTAATTGTTGTACTTATTAGTAAGTTTAAATGTGTATGCATCTCCAGCAACCTTCACAGGCCCTCATGTGAGGCCAAATCCAGCTACAAGGCCACCTGCACCAGCAACTGCCACTACATCTTCTGCACCTGAATCTTCAACTTCCACAAATGAACAGACAAGAACACCTTCATCTATAACTCCAAGAACCATAGGTGGTAATAAAAGGAAAAGAGGTGTTGCTGCTCCTACAGTTTCACATGAACAAATGATGGAATCTGCAACTACAAGTGCAAAAGGAGGCAAATGAAGTATGGTAGGCAGAAGAAGTAGGGGAGGTAGAGGTGTAAGAGCATCTGCAACTCATGTTGCTACCATAGCTACTAGTATTCCATCTACAAGAGTTTCATTTGGTATAACTACTACCATTGAGGGTACAAGCAGTAGAGGTGGTGGACTAAGAGGAAGAAGGTCAAGGGGATTAGCAAAGGAAAAAATAGTTCATATAAAATGAGGAGAGATTGTGGGTGTTGGCATCATGGTTGTTGAGGATCCAAGACTAGTTAGAGAACCAGCTGAAGTGCCAATACAAAGTGCACAATCCCAGGTATGTTACATTCTTAAACATTTGTTCTAGGTGTATTGTTAACCATTTTGTTTAATGCACATTACATTTTTAACTATTGTTATGGGTATAAAATCCCCAACAAGCTAACAAACCACCTAATGGAAGAGGTGTTGGTAGAGGTCAGAGAGGTGGTGGACCTGTCATGAGAGGTGGAGGTATCTTTTCTTCAACAGCTAGAAGTGGCAACAGGCATAAACTGATGGATTGGCTGGGCACACCTACGAGTGATAAATGAATATCAGTTCAAATTTAGCTTTTTGTTAGCAGGCGTAGGCTTTGGTTTAACAGTTGAATGCTTATGTTTAAGTCGGAAACATGTTGGCAGACTTGTTGTAACAGTTCAATATATGCTTAAATGACTATGAGATTGATTTTGTGTATGAATGAAATGGAGACAAAACAGGTGAGATTGTTTCAACAGTTCAAAATATATGTTTAACGGTCGTTAACGTCCATTAACGGCGTTACATTTTTAACCATCTGATGGACGGTCAACGTAGTCAACGTTCGTCAATTGGTTGACCGGGACCTAAACGCAAAATTTCCCTAAAAAATATTAATCCCGACCGTTAGGTCACTAAATTGGTAAACTTATCCTATAACATGCGATAGGAAATCGTGATATACCTTATGGAGAAGGGTGATTCAACAAAAAAATAGAAGGTGATGCGGAGGATGTATGGGTGAAGAGGATTGTGGAAAGTAATTTAGAAGGATAAACACATGATGGATAAGACTTCCATATCAAATATTGGTGATGGTTCCGCTATTTAATTCTGGATAGAAAATGAGCAACAACAAACAAATTAAAGAATCTATTTCCTAGAGTACCAAAATTGGTAGTAAATAGAAAGACAAAGATAAACTATCAAATTGCTAACTCTTGGTGGAACCCAACTTCTGGTGAACCGGTAAATATTACTAACCTGACGAGACTGATAGGAGTGCCACTAGCTTTACCCAACCATGTAGATCCATTTGTTAGCACCAGGTAATAATCACTGTAAAGTCTACTTATCATTGATTAATTGTAGTTGAGAGCACACCACATGACATTTTTCTCACAAATACATCTGGTTAAAACATGTACCTCAAAAACACAATTTTTTATATGGTCTGAATTTCTAACGCTATTCGAATGATGGATAACCTAAACAAAAGAGGGTGCAACATCATGGAAAATCAATGTTGTTTTTGTATTTTGTACTGGTCACCTGCTTTACACAGTAATTTCTCTAGACCAATATGGAATTACTTTTGTGAGGGATTAGAAATTTTTTGCTTTTAATGGGCGACACATTTGGCCAACTCTAACTTCCCGATATGTCACTCGAGAAACCGTGCTTTTAAAATTTTTTTGACCAATTTGATCTTACCAACCAAATGTTCACCGATTTATCCCAAACTGCTTTATAAGAAGGTAAACATAACCTTTAAATATTTTTTTTGGGTTACCGAACCCGTCAAACTGCTTCACAGTTTTTGATATCATTTCTAATATGTATCGAATACTAACAGATGATATGAATCACCACATTTGGTAACAATCATCTCTTATAAAACACCAAACTTCATATACCGAGATTATGCTAAACAGAAATCTCACTGATTCGAGGGTTAAAATTTTCTGAGCATATATCATATACCATTATACTCATAAATCCCACAAGGTCTGTTGTGAAGTCAATTAAGGCCTTTTGAGCATGCGTCCCATATCCCATACCCATGGATTCCAAAAGAGTCCATAATTTCGCAAGGGTCGTCGGGTCCGACAAATGATTTTCATCGCTTCTACTGTGAGGTTTTCTTGACGCCGTTATAACTAACGATCTTCTAGGTAGCCACCCGTAGGTGGGAGTTGCAGCTGGCCTGACAACACACACCGTACTGAACGAGTAAAGGGTGATCATTCCCAGTGTCAAAGGTAGTCGGGTACCATCCGCCGTTACATCCAACGGTCTTCCAGGTAGCCACCCGCAGGTGGAAGCCCCAGTGGGCGTGGCAACTCACAGTACTAGGTCAAGCTCAACATACCATCTTTTTCAAATGATATGAACTACTCAAAAGAGTTAGTAGTCATTTTCAAATCAATAGTTTTAATTGTTATCATAAACAACAACCATTCCTCTCAGATGATATGAGTTACCTCGTAAGATAATAATCATTGCTTAACTCACGTGCCGAGACTGATGATATGAATTACCTCGAATGGTAATAACCATATTTTGTCTTACGGGTTGTACAATTATCAAATGGTATGAATTACCTTGAAGAGGCAACAATCATCTTTATCTCACATTAATATCAGATGATATGAACTGGAAAATAACAATCATCTCTTCACTAGGTAGTATGAACAACCAGTACTGCAACTACTTCTTACAAACGATATATGTACTTCGAAGGTTGCAATCATCTCTGAACAGATGATATGAACTGTCGCGCATCAACCAACACTTTCAGATGATATGAACAACCTTGTGCTGAACCGCATAGCGGCTGCCTACGTATCATCTCCATTTCTCGAAGGGATCAAGCACGACCGTAGTTCGTGATTGTTTATATAGATAGTATGAACTATCCACATCAACATCAACTATCTTTTACTATATGGAAAATATTTAAATATGGGCAAGTCAGACCAACATAATAAGCAGATAGAAAATATATTATTAGATATCAGAAGAAGTCATTTAAAGGTATCAGTTGAAAGACACTTTCGTTGCACCACTAGCCATTCCAAGTCCACACTATTTTTAGACATATAAGTTCTTCAAACTAAATTATCCATTCAACAATTATAAATACATCTTATAATAATCCTAACATATTGATCAAGAAGATAAAAAACACATAGTTCAGATTAAACACATTTCCATGTACTATGGTAATAAGATCATTTAGAAAAAACATGGCAAAATAAAATAAGATAACAAACAACCTGACTAGCTTAGAAAGTCACTGCTTAAAAGAGAAATCAAGCTTTTAGTAATTAAATGATACATAATTCATCTTCTCCTTTAGTTACCATTCGAACCAAGTAAAGCACAAGTTATGAAATTTAAAATCAAAGGCTGACATTCATGTTGTGTGTATTACAACCAAGATACTTTAAGAGACCAACAAAGACCAGTGATGGAAAAGACATTTATATCAAAATAAAAAATAAATACTTATGGATACCACTCTATCCTACATTGACTGTACACGCTAGGCATCAAAATGCATCCTTAAACATCGATTCCCTGGCAATTTTATCATCTTACAGAATAATACAACAATCTGATATACTAATTAAGCTGCAATATGAATTATGCATAACAATCACCACATCCGTACCCAAGTCTGTCATTATACAAAAATGAAGGTTTATCAAAACGGCATAACTCACCATAGAGCTGATAAATATAATTATATATCATCGTTATCAATTACAGTGCCTCTATATCTCAAGATAGTCTAAAAATACCGCAAACACCATCCCGTATGGTCCAAAAAATCACTTTATGTTAAAGGACCTTAAGTGATATTTACCTACGAACCACTTATGCTTTCACATGGTGAATGTTAGACAAGGAATCAAAAATGAACCAATTTTGCATAATAAAAATTTCTTTAAGCAAAAGATATCTTTGACACAAAACAACCAAGGGTATACTTACTTCTTAGCACTACTTATCTAATCAGTACAACTAATGAAATCTCATATTTCATATTATTAGCCAAAAATATCCAGTAGGGTCGTTATAAAATGAGACACAAAGTGCACAACACATGCAATCGAGATTAGTCGAAAAGCCCTCTACGTACTTCATTTCTTTTGTGTCAAAAATGTTGAAAATCTCAATGGAGAGATTATTATACAAGCAACAAAATTGTAACAACGTCAAATAATGTATTCTAAGCACTACATATAACCACGGTGGTAGCCAATAAATAAAGCAATACAACACAACTGTTATTAGTTCCATAAGCATATGGATCAAACCAATACATGACACAACCCGTCAATATTAAAAATCATGAATGAAACAAGAGAACTCATAAATTTTCATTCTAATTTCATTCATATTGTTCCTAAATCTGGTTCAGTGAAGGGCTTAAAGAAAACTTGCCTTCCTTTCGGCGTCGACTAAGACGCTGAGTATAATGCTTAAGAGAGAAACTTCACTTCTCAAACCCAAACCAAACACACATGATTTTTATAAACACTACATATGCACTATTAAGACTCCAAATTGGACATTAAGTCTATTAAGTAATTTTTTCGGTAATATTACATCAAATAAATAATTAGTTACTACAAATCCATTCTCAAGTGTATGCAAGAAAATCAATTAATTTATTCAAACAAATGAGAAAAAGAGTTTTTTTAGTGGTACCAATAGATATTAAGATTACTTCTTGTACATAATCAACAATACCCATTTTGTAACCATTATCTACAAGAAAAACGATGATGGGATTTGAACATACCAGATACCCAAGATAAAAATTAAAGTAAAGTACTAAAAGAGGGTGAATCACTTCCAGTTGTTTATTAAAACCCTTGTATGAACACCACCACCACCACATAATCATTTCATTTATTCCAACAGACTTCTATATTACATTAAAAATCATGGGCTTATCAAATTATATATCGAGCCCTGAAAAAGATTCAACAAAAGATAGAAATAAATCCAATATCCGTTTTACGTCAAGCAATCCGTGGAGTAACTCCCGATATAGCAGTAAAAGCAAGACGTGTAGGCGGATCGACTCATCAAGTTCCCATTGAAATATGATCTACACAAGGAAAAGCATTTGTCATTCGTTGGTTATTAGGAGCATAGTGAAAATATCCGGGTAGAAATATGGCTTTTAAATTAAGTTCTGAATTAGTGGATGCTGCCAAAGGTAGTGGTGATGCCATGAGTAACGAGAAATCCTGTGAAAAACAAGATCGCCTGCCAGTTGAAGGTTTTTTGCGTTCAGTGAATCTATGTAGAGTGACGTAATCTAAATACAGTTATAACGCTGGTGGACCAGACGAAGGAAGTAGTACCATCAATGTGTTTGGTAGGTTATTTTATTAGCTGGCTTGAGTGGATTCCTAAGTGAGTTGTTTTCTCTCGTTAGTCGCTTTGGTTCCAAGGCATTTGGTGGGAAATTTTAGTTGGCCCCGAGGTGTAAGGGTAAAGGGTTCTTTATGAGGTAGCATATAGTGTCGTACTTTGTCTCTTTTAACCTTCTTGTTGGTTCGAATTTCTGGAATATAATAATATCGATTCATATGGAAGAAAAGGTTCTCTATTGATTCAAACGGTGTACCCGTACCTATAAGATAGGGGTAAAGGAAGAGGAAACAAGATTTCACATAATACTTTTGATCAAAAAAGATATCAGATTTCTTTCGTACCCTTCGCTCGATGATTAAAAGTTTTATTTTCTCATATGTTACTAGGAAAAAGAGAAGCCCTGTCCCAAAGCGAACTATGTCCGTGTGCTATTTAAGAACAAATAAGAAACTAAAGTTCCTGTTCACACAACAAAGTTCCGATCAACTGACGCAACAGTACCAGTGTAGATCTAAAACCCAAACAATCTCAATGAAGTCAAGTCATTTATTCCAACAGACTTCTATATTATATTTGCATGTTTGCTGAGAATGGATTCAAAGGATCTTATAAATGATTAACAACGCTTTTGAAATTGTTATTCGAGCAAACCACTGTTTTAGGGTGAAAACAAATATACGGTAAAATCAAACTTTAAAGTAGGTTTGAGAGATCAAGCTCGAACAGGACGAGCCTAAACCAAGAAATAGTCGTTCACGTCTTGCTTCGATCACAAAGGTGGAGAAGATTAGGTAGGTCTTAGGGGAAGGAAGCTAAGAAGGTTGAGAAATCTCAGTATGAGGAGTAATTGTAGTGTGTAAAGAAGAATGGATTATATCTGAGATGAACCGATAATTCTGTATATCTTACTTTCTTCTGTCTTGTTTCGAATATATGAAACCATATATTTATAGTTCAAAGGAGATACGCTGATTTCTCGTAAGTTTTAGAAGTTGTAGAAGAAACGGATGAGTAACGATTGTGGAGATCGTAGTGGAGTCATGTCCGAAAAGCAAGGAAGACTTGTATGACCACTAATATTCATTCTATCATTTGTCTTGTAACTGTCCTACTGCTTGTTACCTTCTTGTTCATGGATATGTTGCCACAATGCATCATTGACGTAGACCGCCGAACCAATACCCCAATAAGAACCCCCCCCCCCCCCCCATGTGTTGTATTTGATATCGCGTAAAATGATAGTGGAATCGTGGACCAATACTATTTTGATTAGGTTAAGTCAAGTCAAATGACTTGCTAAGTCAGTGAGGCAAGTAATGTAAGTCGCTAAATTGATAATTAGACTGATTAGTGTCAAGTATGGTAAGTTTGGTGGTCACATGCTAACTTTGAAATAACATGGCATAATTTTAATAGTCAAATGTTAGCTCAGAAGTGACTTGGCATAAATCTGGAAGACGTTTGAGGCCAAGATTGTGAAGATATTCTCAAGCAAGAAGGCTTATGAGATAATCATATGAGATTAGTGTTGGCATTAGGCCAGTATTGAAAATAATGGCGTATTTCTAAGGGAAGCAGCTAGCAAAGCCAAAACTAGATTCTTAGCACAAATGGTAATGCTAACTCTTTAGGCACAAAACCCAATGTGTTAACGTTTTAGGAGCAAGGCTAATGTGCTAGCTTCTAGCAAGCACCAATTACGCTCGGACTAGGAAGTTAGTGCCAAGGACGTTTGAAGTTAGCACTTCTCAAGGAAGCCTGCTAGGTTAAGGAAGCTATCTAAGTCAAGGAAGCTAGCTAAGTTAATGATAGCTAGCACCAATACGCTTATGGCCAAGGACGCTTGTGCTAAGACGCTTAGGTCATGGACGCGTTAAGCAGGGACGCAGTAGCTATGGTCGCTGCTAGCCTGAGACGCTAGCACCATGGATGCGCTAGGATGACCCGTTTGTGGCCAAGGACGCTTGTGCCAAGGCCGCTCTCTAAAGACGTTACTAGCCAGGACACTAGCCAAAGATGCTGAGACGCTTGTGCTCGAGGACGCTGCATGGTGAGACGCGCTTGTGCTTAAGGACGCTGCTAGCTGGGACGCGCTTTTTCTCGAGGACGTTGTGGCCAAGATGCGTTAGTGCTCAAGGACGATGTGCTCAGGCATGCTGCGCCAAAGACACTAGTACCATGGATGCTTCCACGAGGACGTTTGCGCCAGAGAAGCTGCTGCTCGAGGACGCACTAGGCTGGGATGCGTTAGTGCTGGGACGTTAGCACTTTTAACGTTAGGGCAAGATTTAGCGCCAATGCGCTAGGCCAAAGGGCTAGTGCTAGCTTGGCTCTAATGCGAGAAAAGGCTAGGGTTATCCTAGATCAGAGGCATAATGCATCTTCGAAGGCATTGCTTCTTGTTTGTGGGGCGTCCAAGAGGAGTGATGCATAATTCGTGGCTTATCTTTGAGCAAAGCGATAAAGTAGCAAATTTTAAGCTCATGAGAGCAATTTGGGAAGTATTCGTTGCGAACAAGGTGTTAAGCTAGAGTGAGTTTTGGGGATTAAGCATTAGCTATTCCCGAATTTGATGGATGTTACTGAAACATCGATGCACACTCGAGGAAAGTTCAAGAAATTCAGCTATGGAATTTATGCGAATTGAGACTAGTTCGATATGGCATCAGTATTGTTAATTTTGAGGAGGCTGCAAGGCCACTGGATTGTAGTTATTCATAGAGGCTGCATTCTTAATTCGCCTGCGGAATATATAAGTAGAGATATATTATCTCATGTTTTGGTATAAAGCTAAGCATATGCGCATAAATATGTGCATATCCTTTTATATTCCTGATGCTAGGCAGACGACAATTTTATAATTCTAGCCCTTGTCAAAAACTCACCATCTACAACCACAAATCAAACAACCAAATTAAGCCTAAAGCAGAGACTTCCCATTTTCTTTACTCATTCTTCATGAAGCCATAAATCAAAATCACAAAATCATTTCTTCAGGTAAAAAAAATCAATAAACAATACCCCAACTCCAGAAATCCTTCTCTTTAATTGTGTGATGAAACTAAAAATAAAAGAGGAAGGGGGATGTTCGAGTGTTTCCCCCTTTTTCCGAGAAAGGAAGAAAAAAAACGGGAGATGAAGAGAGGAAGAGGAAAAAGATGAAATCCTTGTTTTCTCTCGGTTTCTCAGTTTTTATGTTGACAAAAAATGTGACACGTGCAGAGCCGCATGGAACATTATTAATAACACCCAAGACTTTGAACTAAGGCAAACCTTTTTTATCTGGGCACTAACATTTCTTATTATGGCAACCTAAAAGTGTCATTGACACTTGAATGTTTGAGTTATAGGCATTCTAAGTGGAAAATTTACTAATGGTTTAATTAAACTAAGCAAAAGTGTAGGGTCTCACAACTTTTTAGCAGGTTTTGACCAAAAATAGGTACAATCATGTAATCAGACACGTGAGTTGTTAGCATGGAAATACAAGAAGGCTAACGGTCATTGTAGGAAGATTTGACCTCTTATCGATTAAAGAATTAAAGAGTTTTATCTTTGTATGAGCTCCATCTAATAATTGCTTTAGAGTCTTTAGATATATTATATTTGGAGAGTTAGTTCAACTTTGTTGATCAAGTGGGTCATGCCATCATTGATGATGTTAGGGTGAAAGTTATTTCCATAAAAGGCATTGTGAAGGATAGTCCTACTTGTCACAAGGGTGCACCAAATGGCTAGCATATATGGCTAAATCACCCTTGTGCACCACCTTGGCTAGCCCTTTGGATAAATGGCTAGCCTCCCTTTTATAGAATCTTCTTCCCTTTGTCCCTTTCTTAGAATATTCTAGAATTGTGTAGACATATGTGGATAAGGATGGAATCCTCTAGAATTGTGTAGATATGTATAGAATACTCGAGAATTAGATCTTAGACATACACTTGTAAAGATCTAGATCATTCTCTAGAACATTCTAGACATACCCTTACTAGTATAAATAGGGATGCCATATTCATTTGTAAATCATCCAAGTTTGGGAGCGTAATACATACAACTTTCATTCAAGTGTTCATTCTTGTTCTTGAGTGTTCTTGAGTGTTCATAAGTTGTTCTTGAGTTTCTTGTGAGTTTGATCTTGAGTAGTCATTTGAAGTTGTGTTAAACTTTATTAGGGAAGGATTAATTATCTAGTAAATGAATTGTAGACAAGTGCCGCACGGAGGAAAGTCGAGGCGAAGGACAACCCCGTGAAAACTAGTATCAGAGCTTTGGTTCACACTACTCTCGGTAAGATCTCTCATCATGTCTTCAGATGCTCAAAATACTGGTATTACTAACGTCGATGTTGAGAAGACTCAGAAGACAAAGAAACAACAGGATAGGTCAGTGGACCCCCGTATCGATGCTCGTGTTGGATCGTTGGAAGAAAAGGTGTCTTCCACTATGGAGATAATAGAAAAGATGAACATGGACTTTGGGGAAGCCATGAATCAACAAAATACTACCATAGATGACTTGAAGAAATCAATTGAAGTTTTCTTTGAGGCGTATCAGAACGAGATGGATGAGATAAATGCTTATGTGAAGATGCTACAAAACCAAATTGATGAGCTAAAGACCCAGATCCGAGGAGGCGCGGTTTGTGGACCATCTAGGGTGAAGGTGCCAGAACCAAAGGAATACGCTGGTGCAAGGGATGTTAAGGAGTTGGAGAATTTTCTATGGAACATGAAGAGGTACTTCAGGGCCACGGGCCTTGATGATGATCAAGAACGGGTCGACACTGCGACCATGTACCTGATTGAAGATGCACTACTGTGGTGGAGAAGAAAGTATGCAGAAATTGAGAGGGGAATCTGTTCCATCACTACTTGGACAGAATTCAAGAGGGAAATTAAGGCCATGTTCTATCCAGAAAACGTTGAGCACAAAGCCCGGGACAGACTTCAAAACTTGAAGTGTTCAGGTACCATTTCTGAATATTTCAAATAGTTTAATTCCATTATGTTAGACATATTAACAATGGAAGACGAGGACCGCTTCTACCACTTTAACCGTGGATTACCTCGTTGGGCTTCTATGGAGTTACAACGAAGAGGTGTTACTGACTTGTCCACCGCTTTGAGCACCGTTGAAAAACTTGATGACTTTTCAAACAAACCTGATCAACTTGCCAATAACAAGTCATCCAAGCCATTTCAACAAGGAAAGGGTGGCAGATACAAGAAGAGCTATCATGACAGGCCACAGTCTATCCGGGAAGGGTCCACGTCAAACAATGGGTGGAAAGGCAAGCAAGATAATCGTACGAAGAAATGTTTCATTTGTGGAGGTGACCATCTTGCTTACAGTTTCTCTAAGAAAAATATGTTCAACACCTTGATTGCGGAGGAGAAGACCGAAGACCCACATTTGGGAGCCATTCGGTTAAGCGCGATCAAAAGACAGCCTAAAGCACAACAACCAACACCAAAGAAAAGTGCGGACAAGGGACTTATATATGTAGTCATAAGTCTAAACGAGCAAAAGACCAAGGCAATGGTCGACTCGGGCGCAACACACAACTTCATCTCTAAAGGAGAAGCTGACAGTTTGAAGTTGAAGGTCAAGGCAGACTCGAGCACAATAAAGGTAGTAAACTCAGCAGCCATACCGGTTCATGGAGCGGCAAAGGGGGTAGACATGGAGTTTGGTGCATGGAAAGGGATTACTGACTTTATGGTAGTACAGATGGACGATTTCATAGTCATCCTTGGGATGGAGTTCTTAGATCGTGCCAAAGTAGCCGTAATGCCTTGCCTTGGCGTAGTCAGCATCAATGACGAGAAGTCCCCTTGTATGGTCCCAGCCACTCGGACCAAAGAGGCTTGCTCAAGTGCATTGTCGGCTCTACAACTAAAAAAAGGAGTTCAGAAGGGAGAACCAACCTTTGCAGCAGCAGCCATTATGAAGGAGAGTGAAGAACTGGACGAGTTCGTTCCGTTAGAGGTGCAAGAGGCTTTACAAGAGTACACAGACGTGATGCCGCCCGAGTTGACCAAGCAATTACCACCTAAGAGGGAGGTGGATCACCAGATCGAACTGGAACCTGGAGCAAAGCCGCCCGCCATGGCCCCGCCAGAGTTGGAGGAGTTGAAGAAACAACTCAAGGAATTGTTGGATGCCAGATACATCCAACCCTCTAGGGCCCCTTTTGGTGCCCCGGTGCTATTTCAAAAGAAGAAGGATGAAAGTCTTACAGATGTGCATTGACTACCGAGCCTTGAACAAAGTTAGCGTGAAGAACAAGTACCCGATTCCCAGAATTGAAGACTTGTTCGATCAGTTGGGTAGTGCTCGATATTTCACAAAGCTGGACTTGAGGTCGGGATACTATCAAGTTCGAATAGAAAAGGGGACGAGCCGAAGACCACATGCGTTACGAGGTACGAAGCTTACGAATTTTTGATTATGCCTTTTGGACTAACAAATGCTCCTTCCACGTTTTGCACTTTAATGAACAAGGTCTTTCACCCATATCTCGATCGGTTTGTAGTCGTATACCTTGACGACATAGTCATATATAACCACACTTTGGATGAGCACCTCGAACACTTGCGGATCGTGTTCCAAGTACTGAAGGAAAACTCTTTATATGTGAAGAAGGAGAAATGCTCATTCGTTCCTACCACATGAAAATCCATCCCGTCTTTCATGTTAGCTGCTTGAATCCATACCATGCAGATCAAGATGATGAGTCTAGAGGAATCACCAAGAGGGCTCCGTTCAACATAATTACCTCTCTAGACAAGCAGGTTTCAAATATCGAGTCACACAGACGTGTCTCGAGAGCAAGCCGAGTTTACAAGAAATATCTTGTTCGATGGAAGGATCAACCAGACAGTGAAGCCAGTTGGGAACACGAAGACTTACTTTGGCAACACAAGGATCTCATTGACAAGTACAACACAACGAGGACGTATGCGAATTAGGTGGGGGAGAATGTCATAAGGGTGCACCAAATGGCTAGCACATATGGCTAAATCACCCTTGTACACCACCTTGGCTAGCCCTTTGGATAGATGGCTAGCCTCCCTTTTTTAGAATCTTCTTCCATTTGTCCCTTTCTTAGAATATTCTAGAATTGTGTAGACATATGTGGATAAGGATGTAATCCTCTAGAATTGTGTAGATATGTATAGAATACTCTAGAATTAGATCTTATCCATACACTTGTAAAGATCTAGATCATTCTCTAAAACATTCTAGGCATCCCCTTACTAGTATAAATAAGGATGCCACATTCATTTGTAAATCATCCAAGTTTGGGAGAACAATACATACAACTTTCATTCAAGTGTTCATTCTTGTTCTTGAGTGTTCATAAGTTGTTCTTGAGTTTCTTGTGAGTTTGATCTTGAGTAGTCATTTGAAGTTGTGTTAAACTTCACTAGGGAAGGCTTACTTATCTAGTAAAGGAATTTTAGACAAGTTTCGCACTGAGGAAAGTCGAGGCGAAGGACAACCCCGTGACATATTGCTAGGTTTTTTGCTGATAGGTGGGGGATTAACTGCAGTTTTGCACCTGTACTGTGTAATAATGCTCTTGGCTTGTTCCTGAGCTTGATGAAGTAATGAATAACTCAGATGGCTCTTGGAAAGATAATTATGGGGGTATGGGAGCTATCTTGAGGAATAATGCTGGTAATATCATTGTTGCTGCCAAAGGAGGTGGTCATCCTATCTTTGTTGCTACACATGAATTACAAGGAGTCGCGATGGCTTTAACTCTTGCTAAGATTAGATGGATCAAAAATGTTCACTTGGCTATAGACTCTATGGTAGGGGTGTAAATTGGGCCGGGACGGGCAGTCCGGCCCATTAATTAAATGGGCAATGACGAGCCGGGCAGAGTAATCTTTTGCTCGTTAAATATGGGTCGGGCGGACAGGGATTTACAGCAAAATAAACTGTCCATGTTCCGCCCAAGCATGTTTAATAATTTGGGCATGGGCAGGCAGGGCCGGGTAGACCTCAAATATATAACAAAAAATATTTTAATTTAAATAGAAAAAAATATTATGCAATTATAAATAAAATAATAATTAAATTTCGTCAAGATTGAATCATGTTAAAACAAAATCGTAGATTTTTTTAGTATATTTAGCAAAATAAATTTTTTATCGATAAAAATATATGACAATTATGTTATAATTTTATAAATTATATTTTTTAGCATAAGATCAAAATTGGAAATAAGCAATTATGCCAACTAAATGGATAGTATTGGCGGGCTAATAGGCCGGATAATATTAACGGACTAATAGACCGGATATAGGACAAGGCATGGAAATTCAGCTTATGACCTTTGCCAGCCCTTTTATTTAAATGACTAGGTCGAGCCGACCTATAACGGATCATGGATATCCATGGAATTACATGGGTAAAGACGGTCGGATCTGGACCTTGAACCACCAGGTAATATTTATACCCCTATTCCATGGTGATTTATTATATTTTGATTAAGAAGAAAAAATAAACCTCCCTGCAGTTGCTCCAAATCTAGGGAAGTGTGAATCATCTTAGGAATTTCATTGAGGTGTTGAAAATTTCTCATGTCTATAGAAAGACTAATAGAGCAACGGATGTCTTGGCTTGTTACCATCCTCTTACCAGATAGATGGATGTGAGGGTTGAGAGGATAAAGATTGCTTTGCTGAGTTATGTGAGATTGTTAGGGAGAATAGATAGAGAAAATTGTATTGTTGTATTTGGTTAGTTTTTTTTTTAACCCCAATAGTCTGGTAAAGTAAAAAACAACAACTGGATACTAAATCTTATGATCATGGCTATAGAGGCTACAATTTATATAAGAGTAAATCTTACGGTGGAAGAATTTTATTTTTTTAGATTAGATTTGGTTTTTATTAATAGATTTCCAGCCGAATCCCGGTAGAATCTCAGCTGTCTCGGAGAGTTTTTTGATCAAATCTCGTCTTGGCCAAAGATAGAAACCAAAATCTCACCTAGATTTATGGTTATTTAAAATACTTTAGTAAAATTATAACCTTTTTTCTAGAAGAAACAAAAAAACTAGTACAAAGAATATCGCACAAGTTAGAGCTGTCAACGGATGCTTTCGAAACGGATATTGGCTCAGCCGGTTCCGATATCCGATAAGTTCAGATGGAATCTTAAACTTCAAATCCGATTCCGTTTCGATAAGCTTATCGGATATCGGATATTATTCGATAAATATCCGATAGCTGATATAAATCTTAACACCTACTTTTTCACTTCAAATTTCCGATAACTTCCGATAACTATTCGATAATTATCCGATAGTTTCCGATAACTTCCGATAATTTCTATATGCTATCGGTATCGGATGTTATCGCACGGATACTGGTTCAGCCGGTTCCGTTTCGATAACACAAAAATATCCGATACAATATCCGTTTCCGCTATACCGGATAATATCCTATAAAATCTCGGATTTTTGGAAACGGCTATAGGATTTCGGATTGGGATTGACAGCCCTAGCACAAGTGGGAGGGTAATCCTAAGTTAAAACACTGGTTTTGTCGTTATTACAAGGGTGTCGAGAACTAAAGTAAAAAACAAACAAAGAAAGATGGAGTAGAGAGAATAACGATAAATTATGTGATCATTTATTTCACCACGTCTTCGGATAACAACCACGTCACTACTTGTTCTTCTCTTCCCCATACCCATAACAACAATTATTATTAAGATCCCGCCTAAAAATTCTCTAACATTTTCTTTTTCGCCCCAAAAAATAACTTCATATGGACATTAAATTACAGCAAAATCATAGTTTCATCGCTTCCAGGTAACTTTAATTTCATCAATTCGTTTTTCTTTCAGGATTTTGTTTTCTGAATTTTGCTTCGATTTTTACTTTCTGAATTTTTTTATTTAGTTTTGTTGTGATTCAGTTTGTGAAGTGTTTATAGTGTGAATTTAGTGAAGTATTGTTGTTGATTAGATTTTAGCATAGATCTCCTCACACTAGGTCCAGTTTTACAGTTGAATGTAGACATCGGAATGAGTATTTTCGTTCACATATCAATCGGAGGTGTTGAACCTCTTCAAGAGAATCATTATGAAGTCCGTTAAGTTAATTCTTTTTCTTTTTTCCAAATAAGAGATTAGAGCAGTGAGGGTTTCGATTTTGTTGGGGGCATTTTTACTTTTGGAGAGGATTGGTGCCAGACTTGGACTGTTGCTGGTCTAGAGTATGAGAGTCAGCCCTGGCCAATAAGGCTAGTCCCACTTGGTTGGGGAAGTTGCTATTGTCTCTTTTGCCTTTTCTTAAGTAATGCCTGTCTTGCTGCCATTGCGTTTTGGATGATGATAAACTCAATTTGTTCATTCTCAAATGTGAATCACCCAATCACTATAGAACAGTATGCCTAAACTAGCTAGCATTGGAAAGCCTTGATGGCTTAACCCATTTGATATTTACTTGCTTTAGAATTTTTCAGAAGTGTTATTTTTGGATGTCATGTCTGTTCAGCACTTCAAATCCATGTCTTTCAAGAAAACCAATTAGAATCCATTTTTTATGCAGGAAAGTGGTTGATATTAACCAGCTACTATGCAGCTGGGGTTCACCGAGGAAGAGAATTCGTATGAGGCATGGGTTATTGGAGTATGATAAGAATACTCACTGTGGTAGGTGGGTTGAATTTAGAAAGTATCGTCCCACGTTTTGTAAACCAAGAAGACTAGGAGATTTCTCTGCGTTGGCTTCTTCTGATGATGGTGTAACAGTTAACGGGACTTCTCAATCAAGCCCCGGCGGTGGTGTAGAGGAAATGAGGATCAAATTGGATCAATCCTTGCAAGGTGAAGACTATAGTGATGGATTGATCCAGTCCTTACATGATGCAGCAAGGGTCTTTGAGTTGGGACTTATAAAGCAGATTTCCTTGTTGAGAAGCTCTTGGTTCTCTGCCTCATGGCTTGGTGTTGACAAAAATGCATGGGTCAAATCACTATCTTACCAGGTCAGACTGTCAGCTATGTTATGCTGGAATTTTTGTTTTGCTAACATGCCACAATTACTGATCACCAGTCTTCACATATCCAGAAAACGTATCTTGCACGTGCATCTTGTAGCATCAGAAAGCTGGCTGCTATGTTTAATTTGGATTTTGAAAAACCTAGTTTCCAAATCACCTTCAATGGCTGTTTAGTTATAACATTAAAGAACTCGAATTGCTACCTCTCTTATCACGACAAACGAATAGAGAAAATGAGGAGAAGAGTTGGATAGAGACTGTGCATTAGTTGCCTCTTCTCAGAGTAAAGGTTTTTCCAATCCGTATTATTCAGACGACTGAGATTCCTCTGTTGAGTTTAGCTAGAGCGAAAGTCTATGCAATTTTGTTTCTGTACTCAGATTTTCTCTTGTAAAAGCTTGCATAGTGAGCTCATCATGTAGATATACTTTGTGGCACGAGACCTGGTAGAGTCACATCTTCTATATAGATATTATTTTGTAGGTAGCTTGGCTGACAATTTATTTTGTCAGGCTGCCCTTTATTCTTTCCTGCAAGCAGCTAGCGAGATTTCATCTCGCGGGGATCAAAGAGACAGGGATATTAATGTTTTTGTTCAACGGAGGTGAGAAAACTCTCTAATTTGAATATTGATTAGCTTTCCTGTAACTCTTATCTGCTGCGGCACATGTGGTTCTCCATCCATTGCAGCAGACATCACAATATGATGGGAAACTTTCCTTTCTACAGCTTGATAAACTTGAATTTACTGACCTTTAGGGTCACGTATTCATGTTGATCATATTCGTTATTTTAGTTTGATGAATGCAAGAATTGTTCTTTTTTTCTTCAATTTTAATTGCTTTCTTCACAATATTCTTGTTTTGACAATGAATGTAGAAGTGGTTTTCAGTTTTATGAACACATGTTACACTGGTGCAGCTTACTTAGGCAATGTGCTCCGCTGGAAAATTTAATAAAAGATGAATTGTCAGCGAAACAACCAGAGGCATATGAATGGTTTTGCTCAGATCAACTACCTATGGTTGTTACAACGTTTGTTAACTATTTCGAAAGGGATCCACGCTTCATTGCAGCTACTTCAATGTATGCGATACTCCATTATTTATATTATTACTTTAGAGGCTTTACATTTGCATGGAAGATACTGCTTTGAAAACTAAGAATGCAATTTCTATTCTACTGACAGATATGGAAAAGGATTAAAATTGGCTGCAGGCTGCTCTAGTGATATATCACTTCTCATGCTTGCTCTCACCTGCGTCGCTGCAATTACAAAACTTGGGCCAGCTAAAGTCTCTTGCCCTCAATTCTTCTCCTTGATTCCTGATGAAACCGGCAGATTGATGGACATGCTAGTTGATTTCGTTCCAATACGACAAGCTTATTATTCCATGAAGGATATCGGTCTACGCAGAGAATTTCTTGTTCACTTTGGCCCACGAGCTGCATCCTGTAAAGTAAATGACAAAGGAGCAGAAGAGCTTTCTTTCTGGGTGGAAATTGTCCAGCAACAGCTGCAGCAAGCAATTGACCGGGAGAAAATTTGGTCTAAACTAACTACAAGCGAAAGTATCGAGGTTAGAAAATATCTAGAACTAAGTCGATATCCTTCTAAGGGGTTTTCTGCTTCTTGAAAGGTTAATACACGAGGAACAAAAACTGGTTTATGCTTGTTATGGTGTTACACTGGTTAGTAATTGCTAAGCATAATTCTGGTATGGTACTACAGAAAAACAAAACCAATCAACAGTTATATCTGGTATACATGTTCTCTGGTACTGCATCGTTATACTTATACCAGCATATGTATAAGAATACAAAGCATGCTTAGATAAGTTAACATTCATTAGAATTGTGTCAACAGAGTAAATTATATTTTATTCTTAAGTATTTTTCTTTGGTTGACATGAAAATTCTGGTTTTCATACCGTGCCTGATCATGTTGACCATTAGATTTGTTACATGTTAATGATGTTAATTTCATTTGCAGTTCACTTCCTCTGCCTTTCCTTCCTTCTATTTTAACGCTACGTGTCTTAGTTAAATTCTGTACTTCTCTTTTCTTCTTCTTTACTTCATCCATTGATTCGTAATTACAAATTTATACTGTTGTTTGTGGGGAACATGCAGAATCACATTGATTAATAAATTAGAACTTAGCCCCATAGTCTCAAAACTTATTTGATTTGGTAGTTTGTTGATCGTGTAGATTCAGGTTCTAAGGTTTCCGATTGTGTTTATAGGTACTGGAAAAGGATTTGGCAATATTTGGGTTCTTCATCGCCTTAGGGAGAAGTACACAGTCGTTTTTATTTGAAAATAACTTTGATGTCCTTGATGATCCAGTTGAGAGTTTCATTAGGTATATAGCTCACTCTTTAATTATAGTCTCCTCTTAGGTTTTCTTTATATTGTTTACTTTGCTTGACGTGTGTTCTGTCTTGTTTCAGGTACCTCATAGGGGGTAGTGTGCTATATTATCCTCAGCTCGCTTCAATAAGTTCTTATCAACTGTATGTGGAGGTCAGCGTGATCTGTAATTAATTTCGTTTGAGTTAATATTTCTCATTGTGATAATATGATCTGAGTTTTCAAACTAACAGGTAGTTTGTGAAGAACTGGAGTGGCTTCCTTTTTATCCGATTGAGGAAGGTGCAGTAAAACGATCTCGATCCCACTCCAATAAAGCTAAAGGACCTCCTAATGCAGCAGCAGTTCCCCAAGTTTTAGATGTGTCCTCTTACTGGATGCAAAGCTTTATCAAGTACAGTAAATGGTTGGAGAACCCTTCTAATATTAAATCAGCAGCATTTCTCTCTAGAGGGTGAGTGAACTTATACTCGTTTGAACTATTCTGTATTTCTTAGTCATCTAACCGATTATTTAAATATTGTATTTTCTAAATTTCTTATATTCTGTTGATAGGCACATCAAGTTAAAAGCGTGCACAGAAGAGCTGGGAATATCGAAGTAAGCTTATAGATGTATACTTGTCTGCATATCTATTTCTTCGAGTTAGGCTGACTACAATCTTTTTGTTTGGAGTTTGACTTGGTGGGTCAATTTAGAATCTAATGCAACCTAGTCACACGACTCACACCATCTATCTTTTCCTTCATCAAGTGTATTGGGTTTGGGTTCTTCAACCACACTCCCGTAGTTTGTTTTGTTTATCAATTTTCGCCAAGAGCATTATTATTTATACTACGTGTAAACTTGGGTCATTCAAAGTTCAAACCAATATAATGAAGACTTGGAGCATTATGATCTGTACTAAAGTTTATGATTTTGGCTTTTAGGGAGGGGCCTAACTTGTACATTTTGTTTGTACTGATACAATGTTTTCTATATGACTTGTATATGCAATCGACATCCAAATATTGAAAGTTGGTGTTTGTTAGGCCAACTCTCATGATTAACTGTTTGCACAACGTTTTCAAAATTTGGTGCAGAAGCAGAATGGAGGAGAATGTAGTGGGGAATCAGAGAACAGTCTCTGGAAATTTTTCACAGACTAAGAAAGAGCTGGATTCTTTTGACAAGGTAGCCTTCACCCTCCTACACTAATATATATGATAAATGTCTGGATTTGTACAATTTTGATCAAATGATGCTGTGATGGTATGATCAACTTCTCTTTGGATGGTATTAACCTTCTGCAAAAAAAAAAAATTGGCCTCATTTGTGCGCTGTCTTGTCGCTATCATTTCTTATATACCGGCTTTCTGTAAGCTTTCAATGGTTGAAATCAGGCACTGGAGAATGTTGAAGAAGCTGTAAAAAGGTTAGAGCAATTGCTTCAAGAGTTGCATGTCTCCAGCTCAGATCACGGGAAAGAGCATTTAAAAGCCGCTTGCTCTGATCTTGAGAGGATAAGGAAGCTCAAGAAAGAAGCCGAATTTTTGGAAGCGTCTTTCAGGGCTAAAGCGGCTTCTCTTCAGCAGGTTTTTAATCATTTCTTGTTTAATGACATGATTCACAATATTGTTTTTTCTTGCTTGTATCTTAATGTTCACTTTAGTTTCTCTCTCATCATACTTATCGAGTGAAAAAAAAGTTCTTTCCCTTCGCTGGTTTTAGTTGAATGTCTATATTTATAATAGCATATTCTGATGGGCTTTTTTCTGCTAAATCAATCAGGAAGAAGTCGAAAATAGTTCACAATTTTCCAAGAGGAATAACGAAATAAGTGATAATGCGGATGGTAGTGTTGGAGATGGAACCCCAGCAGATAGGTATGTTGTCCAGCCTTGCTTTCATATTTCATGCGCATTATTTATCTTATTTAGGCTGTAGACATGGCATATCTTTCTCCTGTTCATATGATTAATTTAAGAAGTTGTACTGCCATTGCCTATTTCAGGGGTGTTGATAAACCCCGTGGTTTGTGGAGCATGTTGGTGCCTGAAAGGAAGACAGAATCTGGATCATCGGTATGTACATTGGTCCTTACTCACGTTCAGAAATTTCTTAAGGATTACGTTTTGAAGTACTTACAGTCAAATGCAGCGAAATCTTAAATGATCACTTATCAACACTTTCACAGTTTCACCGCTCTTATATGTGTGAATTAGCAAATTCAATTCTTTTTCTTTTCATAAAATAAATTGAAGTGTTCATCGTTGTGCAGGAAGGCAAAAGTGTTGGACAAGCTACTGCTTCCGATATGGGTGATACAAACTCTGATTCAAATGAAATTCGCCGTTTTGAACTTCTAAGGCGTGAGCTGATCGAACTTGAAAAACGAGTGCAGAGAAGTAGCCAGCAATCTGAGAATGAGGTAACTTTTGGACGTTTGATTTGACATGTTCTGATGAAGTAAAAGTTAATGAAAGAGATTCTCTTTTATTTTTCAGCGGTGGTTGCGTGATAAGCTTAGTTCACGATTCATTAAGTTGAAAAACTAGTTAGAAGCCACAGGAAACCTGTTATAGTCACATCGTATTTTGCTTGCAAAAAGATCTCATTAGCATACGGCGGGCGGCAGCTTAGCATATACCTCCCACTTATATACTGTTTCCTCCCAATTCTGTATTTTTACTGGATTTTCTTCTATACAATCAAATCTTTAAGCTTTTTACTCTTTGATATTTTTTGTGATTTCGTCTACACGGTTACTTCTCTTGTAACCTATCTAATAGGCATCATGCTTGGCAGCTTTAGTAACTATAATATCGAGATATATGTCCACTCTATCAGGATATTGCTGGCTCAGAAAGCGTTGTTACTTATGCTAAAGTTGCAGGCGGCGGATTAGTTCAAGTTCAGAAAAAAGAAAGTTTCATTGGAAAATCAATTGACAAGATGAAAGAAGCTGGCACGGTACATATACATATTTCATTATCACGAGTCTTTTAGTAAATTTATCTTTACGTAAACAAAAACTTACTATTTATTTCCCTATACCTGTTCATTGACACAGCTGACATACTTAAGTTGTTCATTTTGTTTGAGCAGGATGTTTGGCAAGGCACTCAGCTGTTAGCAATTGATACATCTACAGCTGTGGGGCTGCTACAGAGGGTTCTTACTGGAGATGAACTGACTGTAAAAGAAAGCAAGGCACTCCAAAGAACAATAACAGACTTGGCATCAGTGATACCTATTGGCATTCTGATGCTTCTTCCGGTCTGTGCATACAAATTATCTCCTTTATTACTATGTCTCTCTGTTGTGTTCACAAGTTCTACTATTTTCCTGTCTCGCTGAAAACCACATTCTGATGTCTCGCAGGTTACTGCGGTTGGGCATGCGGCTATGTTAGCTGCTATCAAAAGATATGTTCCATCAATGGTATGTTACATCTGAACAATTTATCTGTCTTTCCTCGAGATGTTGCACCCTGGACTGATATCCTTGAGATAAACATATGCCTTGTGTTTGGCAGATTCCTTCGACATATGGACCAGAAAGGTTAGATCTCTGGAGGAAGCTTGAGAAAGTGAAGGAGATGGAACACAACGAAAAAAAACTCAATGAGAATGTAGAAGTGGACAGCCTCGTGAGGCCAGACAACCTATAACTGGTTAACTTATAGATCTGATTTATTTTTTTACATGACAAGCTTTCTATATCAATGAAACAATTCATTCTTTGGATAGCTACTACACGTTTTTTCTTCTTCTTCTTCTTCTTCTTCTTCTTAGCTCTGTGATCTTTTGACGAAAGATGGGAATATAGGAGCTTGCTCTATGTTTCTTGTACTCCAGGGAGACACTAATGGCTGCAGTATCGTGGGAAGGAATTGGTCTGCTGGCTCCCTGTTGACCGCCGGGTCACCATCTTTCCTCAACTCTGCCAGATATGTAATAATCTAGAAACTGTATATTTCTCTTTTACATGTTTCACCACTTCAATTCTTCTATAAATAAACATGTTTTTCCAAGATTCTTTTTCCTCATTGGTATAGTTATTTTCTGGGGATGAGAGTCACAATGACCACCTTCATTCCGTTTCCCTTCTGCATTTTCTGGTAGTTATTCTCTGGAAACCCTTCTGATTTTTCATGTTCCCTTCCCGTTTCTTTCTCTGCCGTGCCATGCATCATCTGCCAAGTAAGAAGAGATGATGATCATGCTCGTGATCTTCCTTAGTCTCACTATAAGCGAAACAAATTGATTTGACCTTGTTCCTATTCTTAGTCATAATTTTACAATGTGAAACGAGAATAAATATAGATAGTTTTTAATAAAAACTTGAATTGACATTTTTCCGATTATTAGCTCAGTGTAATGATGTAAACCCTACTTGAAACTCTCCTCTGCATAATGATATGGATTTTCATCATCATCGTCACAAAACTCACTATGTAAAGAGCATTTGAATACTGCTAATTCATAAACTGCTATAGCTAATTGATTGCGCGGGTGACTAATTCTGGTCAGTTGTACTTGTGTTAGATGGCTGTAGAAAGCCTGATTTCAGAATCAACTATTGATGCTCGGTGTTTACACACTCCACACTTATGTTTTAATCGCTAGTTTAGGATGCAGATTTATCTGTATTTGTTTAGTCGGTAAATTAGAATCCAGGCAAGTTTCGACACGTCTATATTTTCTAACTCTTATTAACCTTTTCCGTTCAGAATAGTGTAGTACCGAGAGAGAGAAACCAAACATGTGCTCTCATATTTTCAAGTCCATGGTTATAATCAGTGTTGTTGAACTATGCATAACAGATTAGACATTGTTCTGAACCTGACTCCTGTGTGGGATCCAAGGACAATTATGTCCTGGGTTTCTTTCATACACGATATGTGGAAGTAGTCACACGCATGTGTTTTGGACTAATATAAGTAGCATCTAGTAATAGCGCCGCTCGTTCGCTAGTTTAATGGCCAAACAATTTTTCATCTCCAATTGTGTTTTGGTTGTCTATTGTTGCAACTTGCAAAGGACATTTTAGCTTCTTTTGCAATTCTTTCCTTAAAAAGAAAATGAAGATATTGACCACTGTAACCAAGAAATCTATCACCCAAAGGTGATTGGAACAATAATATCCAAATGGATATGGGAACATAAAAAAATCTTTACTGATCTTGTTTGACCGGACATATTATCAGAGTAAATCTTTACTGATCTTGTTTTTATATTCTTGTTAGAACCTATATATCGTTAGTTTTAGCCCAATGAAAATGCTTTTTGGATACCTAAACAAACATTTAGCTCCAAAAACCCTCAATTTAAAATATCAATCTAAGAAGTTGGGGCTATTTTGGGAATGTTTGGTAAAAATTATCATTATCATTTATGATTATAGATAATAATAAATTGAAAAATAATTATGATAGTAATCATTATTATAATAAAGTTTAACAAACAACTTTTTGAGATAATTGATTATCTTAAAAAAATGTTCTTGAAGATGAGAGAAAAAAATGATGATCTAAGAATTTGTTTTAGTCCATTATTGTTTTTTATCTCTTTCTTGATAGTTTAGAGAAAATAAGGAAAAAAATCTAAATCATTTTTGTTAAAAAAAATAATTGATTATGATAATTTTTATAAATATTTTTTTTCTACTTATAAAAATAATGAGTTTTTTTAATTATGATTAAAATAATCAGTTATTATAAATTTTAATAAACACCTATAAAATAGATTATGGGCTGGATAATTGATTATAAACTCATAATCTATTATAATAATGATTACCAAACAACCCTTTTATAAGTACCTAAAATTTATTTTCAATTGGATAATATAGAATCGTGATCTCATCTCCCATCAAGTGGCATATGTCTTTAAAGCTTTGATTAATGATTTGATAAATAACCTAGTAATGGTATTTTTAGTGAACAGATTCTCGTTGACGTGAAATTTGTAAGTATGGGTTGTGGTTTCTTTTTATCAATCATAGGAGCAACTCAAGTGGACATTATTATATTTATTAATTTGCTTGTCTATATGGATAGACAAATTCAATTTCCCACAGTGTTAAATTAATAAATTTAATAAATAAATATTTTGATGAGCCGACCCAATACATTAACCATATCTCTTATAACCATTTTCCACTTCTTTTCGAGAAAAAAAAATCTTTAACTTCATAAATTTTGTCAAATTATTTTCAGTGTATTTTAAATTTACTGGACTGGTCTGAATTTTTCAGATCTTCCGGTTAGATTTGGATGTAATTAGTAGTTATTCTATATTATTAAATAAATAAATAACAAACTGTTGTTTCAACAATTTTTAGAGTTTTTCATATATATTTGTTTTTTTCATTGATCTGATGGTTTCTTTATGCTATCCAGATTTGTTCTCTAATGGATTATATGTTCAGAAATTTCCGAAAGTTGGTTCTAGAGGACGAGTAAACATTTGCACTTGGTGAAATGGACAGAAAGAAGTTAAATAAAAAACGGACTATTATACCCTTGACATTTTTATCTTTTTTTATTACGCTATATCGAAAATATCGACCATTTCCACCACCTCCTATCTTTCTTCACAATAGAAAATCTACTTTATCCTTCTCCGCCATCGACATCATCAAGACTTTCTCTTCTTCTACATCAAACTTTCTTCATCAACACCACTAGAAACCATCAGACCCTCGCTTATATCCAAATTAACCACCACTACAAACACCAAAAACCCTTGTCAGTTTCATCTACATTACTAACCACCACCATGACTTAATTATAAAATTTCTATCACCACCATCAACAAAACACCAAAAACCCTAGTCAATTCTTCTCTTAATTACCACCACGAAGAGGGTAATTATTATTTATATTTATTAATTTTAGGTTTTCTTTGAATTTTTTTAATAATTATGAAATTGTTTTCATCTGCATATGAAATTGGTTTTCTCTCTGACCCATTTAATATAGGATGAAACTGGAATCATCCATCCAGGTTTACAAAATGGTCATATGTGTGCTGTAAAATTGGTTTTATATGCACGGTTTTATATGAAATTGGTTTCTATCAAACCCAATTAAAATAGGAAGAAACTGGATTCATCCAGTTTTAGTTATAATGAATCTATACGCAGTATGCTATAAGGAAATGTTGGTGTTGTTGTCATTATTTGTGAGGTTGTTGCCTCGTTATTTGTTTGGTTAAAACACTTTTGTATACAAGAGAAGGACCTAATGAAGTAAGTTGTACATCATAGCTTAGTGTAAAACTTGAGCTCCTTTGGTTAATCATCATCCGTCACTATACAAATCTTAGTGTACACTCTGATGCTTCTGGTTTCATCATGTGTTACTACTGGCTGCACGTTGGTACATATTTTTTGTATTGGATGAACCTGGTTTCATCATGTGTTACCACTGGCTGCACCTTGGCACATAGTGTGTTATCACTGAATGCACCTGGTTTCATCCTGTGTTACCACTGGCTGCACCTTGGCACATAATGTGTTATCACTGGATGCACCTGGTTTCATCCTATGTTACCACTGGATGGACCTGGTTTCATCATGCGTTACCACGAAATGCACCTGGAAATTATCTTTTATTAATAAAGCAATTCTTTTTGTTTCAAAGTCAGTAATCTGTTCAATACATCGTTTAATGAGGAATCCTACTGGTAGTTGGAAAATAGAAATTTAATGTTACGAGTCAGGACAAATATAATTTTTAATGTTAGAAATACCATATGTTAAAACCTTGATTTCATATTGCACTATACTTACTTAGAGTCATCTATAAAATTTGTGCAGTGAGGGATAATGATTAGACTCTGATCTTATATGGCAACTCATCATCAGCAGTATCAAGCTCAAGCCTTGTTAGTACTTTTGATCTTAATTCGCAAAGTTATTCTTTTTCTTGTACCTATAAATATGGGTTAATTTCTGAAATTTGTCTATATTTTATCGTTGCAGGGAGTGAACCCCCGATACAAAGTAGCAGAACCATTCGTTGTTCAATAGGTTATAATTTTACTGGTAACTCAGCAATATGCAGCAACATCGACGGTTCAATAAGAGCGACAATCGTACGACTATCCTCCACATGTATCTAGTGTCTGCTAGACACCAAGAGCTAGCATATGAAAATTAACTCTTATTTTTGTCTCTCCAAGTTTGTCTACTTGCATTGTGTTATTTATGTCTTGTTTCACCAAATATTTCCTTAGATTCTAACATGCTTATTATGTCCACTATTGATGATGTAGTTTGTCTAAGTTTCTTGTTTGTAAACTTTATCTTCGGAAATGTTTATAAATTCTAAATGGTGAACTTTGATTCATCTATGTGTATATATATATATCTGAATTGCAGATCAATTGATATTAAACTTTACTTAAAAATAGTCATAGTATCATTTGAAGATGAATTCATATGATCTTGTCAAAATATGCAAGATGGAAACAATTTTTTTTGTCAGAATATGTATATGCAACTGGTTTCATTCTGGCAAAAATAAATTTTTTGTTAAAATACTTGCATGATGAAACTGGTTTCATCCAGATAAAATACTTTTGTGTTAGAATATGCAAGATGAAAACATATTTTTTGTTAGAATACATGTATGATGAAACTGGTCTCATCCTGACAAAAGAATATTTCCGTTAGAATTTGCAAGATGAAACTGGTTTCATCAGGTTTAGACTGTGATATACCTGGACCATATCCAAGTTTAAACATACAAAATATAATATTCAACATCCCGCAAAATATAAATGTGACTAAAGAATGGCAATTACAAAATTAAGTCTAAAATGCAACCACTGGAGCCACCACGACCGCTGCCACTAGAAGTATGACCACTGAATCGACGAGATAATTTCATAAAAACTTTATTTCATTTTCTTATTTTTGTTTTCAACTTATCACACTCTGAGCTAGACAAATCAGATTGAGAACCAGTTCACCTAACCAAGTAGCTGGTTGTGCTAATGTGGAAAAGTAAAGCCTTGCTAAATTGTTCTTTATAATAATACCATAAGCTCAAACTGGAACTCTTGGAAATGCTGGTTAATATGCCGTGAACTGGTGGTGTGATGGTTCGAGTGTTTTGATGGCGGTATGAGTGGTCGTTAGAAATGGGTGGCACTATAAATGAACTTCAGGTGAATGAAGTGAAAAAGATAGTGGTCGAGAAATGAATTTGGAAAGTTCAGGCTCATGAGATTGGTAAGGAGCTAAAAAACTCAGTATAAAATGTACTTGGCTTAAGTTTAGGAAAGTATATGGTTTTGATCGATTGCTTTGAAGTTGCGACTTGCAGGAGTCCAAAAAAATATAAAATCAGATGCTCAAAACTCTCATTTGCCATAAAAACAAAACCGTTGATCATCGATGCGGTAACACAACTGATATCAAGATTCAAGACTTTAATTTCTAGTTGTAGTCCTACTTTTGTCCGTCCTACAATATTGAAGGCACATCTATTTTCCAACTACTATTAAATCCAAGTGGACCCAAAACCAACATCAACTAATGTTCCAGTTTCTACTATAGCTAGAACAGCAACAACGTGGATTAAATGGGATGGACGTGATGAACGGAAGAGGTCTGGCGGTAAGAGATGATTAACAAGGGTATTTTAGTACGTGGATATAAAAATCAGTTATAAAGTTGGGTGAAATATCCAATTTGGATATTAAAAATGTATTTTAAATTTTTTTGGATATTCAAACAATATATGTTTTTACACGTTTCATAGACCTATAAAAAATATAAGGGTTATTGAACCAATTAGTTGTGGCATTAATTGGTGGTGTTGCTGCATCGTTATCAAGTATGTTATGAAAGACAACGATCTACTTTGGAAATTAATACCGATCTTAATCGGGATGATGTCAATTTGGGATTATAACTTCTCCACAGTGGAACTATCTAACATAAATATTGTTGATGATCTAGAATCTAAAGACCAGGAATCAAAATGATTTAAAATCATAACCATTAGAAAGATATCAATTTCGTCGACGGAACGTAGAATAATAAAATTTCGGGTTTACGTTTTAAATTTTGGAATCTGTAATTTCAATACTAGTTATTGCTTTCCGTTTTTTTCTGATGTAATTGATAATGTAAACAAAATTTTATATCAATGAAATCACGAGGCATTGCCTTTTCCATCTAATTTTTTTTTATCATATTTCTTTTAGTTAATGGGCCCGTTTTTTTATTAAAAAAAATGGATATGATGAGAAAACTGAATGCCAAAAGACCCCAAGTCCAAACCCTAAAGTACTTAGTTTCATGCATATGCCTTTAAACAAGATGTACCATAATATTCATTGTTAGAAATTAAAATTTAAGCTCTAAAATAAAATAAAAATAAAATTTATGCATGAATAATACATTTTCCCAAGTTAAGGGATATAACCAGAAACTTCATTAAAGGGAAATAAAATTCTTTTAAAGTGTTGTAAGAAAGTAAAAATAGGCTTGGAAACCAAAATCTTAAAAATATTTAGGGGGAGCTAGATGTGCAGTTACACACCCTTGCTTTCGACTAGCTCCGCTCCTACCCAAATTTTATAAATAATTATAAGTACCAAATAAAAACCACGTTCAATTGGATAAATTCTGGCAACACAATCACATCTAATAACCCTATGAAATTTGCCAACCTCTCTGAAAACCTCACAAGATAAATAGATGAAAGATTTTGTTTACCCAGTAAATGAAAAACCGGATCGAAGTTGATGAAAGTAAATCTTGATGATTTTGAAGGCACATCACATGTGAATTGAAGAAGAAGGCACAAGCAAGATAGCGGTTTTCACGGTTACGTGTTATCAATAAAGACGGTGTATTTAGCAATATTAATTTTGCGACTCATTAACACGTTTCGTATGGCGAATGTTGGGACCACTTCACCTCGGGAAATGTTAACAACACAGCTTTTAGTAAGTTTTTGATTTTCAAATATTACTAATTTCGTACTTATCCTACTCGTTACAACTCCCTCAAAGGCTGAAACCTAATTTTGCCATGTAACCAAGAATTTCTAAGCTCTTATTTCTGGAAGTTTATCAACAGAACTTACAATTCAGTCAACACTCTGATTTCAGCTTTGAGATGAGATGATAAAAACAAGATTAATGTGGACATATCATGTGTCTTCTATTGAACCAAACCAAGATGACATCTATGGCTGATCAAGGGAAAAAAGAAGAAGTTACATCTATGACAAATTTGTCCAAACATCTAAAATATTTTTTATTTTTTTAATTTGTAAATAAGGAATTTTATTTTTCGAAACGGTGACCAACTGTAAAATAAATACAGATTATAGACATTTACGATCTAGATCAAGTTATGTATTAATTTTTTTTTAGAATTATTTTAAATTTATCGTTGGTGGTCCAATTATATTCGGTTATAAAACCAAACAATGAATGTAAGCTTGTCTTCGTACACCCTAAACTCTTGAATCCAAAATTCCATTCCTAAACTCTTGAATCCAAAATTCCATTGTAAATGAGAATTGAGCTATAACCAAGGCTAAATCTTATGGAAAGAAAAAAACTTACACTAAAATAGTGCTGATACGTCCGTCTGGGAATGCCCAAATGCTGTAACGGGGGAGGAAAAATTAGTTTAACCGTGGTATAATATCTCGTCTCATAGAAAAACAATTTTTTAATACTAATAAAATAATAATATTATTTTTTAAACAAAAAAAATATTTAAGTGAGATATCATATCCCGTCGAAATTTGGCTTGCTTCCGCCCTTCTCTGCTTTTGAGAAGAAAGACAGAAGGAGGACTCTATTTACCATCAAAACTTATGCAATAACCGTTAAATAAAGGGAAAATTGGAAATATATTCCGGATTTGAACTAGCAATTAAGGGATATGTCCTGTAACGGTTGAAATTAAGGGATATGTCCCAGTCGTCCATTTTTTTCGTTAAATACATATTTTTAGACAGTTATGCCCTCCACACATAAAACATTAATGGTTAAAGAGAGGGAAAATTAAAATATATCCCGGATTCATAAAGTTGATCATGATGGTGATTGATTGACTGAAGCGGGAGTTGATTTGACGGAAAAAATATGAAGTTGATCAAGGGCATAACTGTCTAAAAATATATATTTAACGGAAAAAATAAACGGCTATGACATATCCTTTAATTTCGACCGTTACAGAACATATCCTCGATTGATAATTCAAATTTGGGACATATTTCTAATTGCCCCTTAGATAAACCACACCAAAACCGTGTATTCACGTACTAAAGTTTTGGTGAGTTCAGTAATTCACTGTTTTTCAAAAAGTTTCATCATTCTCCATTTTAGACTTTACGGTTTTGGGTGGGATTTTCTGTACGGTTTGTTTTTCCATCACATCGTTCCTAAATGTTCATAACTTTTAGCCAAAGTGTCCCACCAAGTCAATAGTTGGACACTTCCCCGAGAAAGTAACCGTAAGAGACTGAAGTCAAATACTTGCACAAATTCTACTATTAGAAGGGATAAGGCCACCTCTGGCTCTGGTAAACTTGTTGATACGGGAGACATTCATCCTTACTGGAACAACCATTTGCCTATTGGTTTTGTCAGTCTAGACGGTTACTCCCATCATTTATTATACCTTTATCCCAATCTTAAAAATACACTTGCACACTACTCCTGTAACTTTCTTTCTTTGACCCTATTCCTCCTCTCTTTATCTATCCCTTCTTGTCTTACTGCATTATATAAATCCCTCTTCTGCTCTTAATTCTAACTCACTCATCACATCCACATTGTGGTAGAGCTCCCTCTATCTATCACTAATGGAGGAAACCAATGGAAGTTCTTCGTTCTCGAGCTTGGGAGCCTATAGTAAAGCCTTAATTGAGACCCCGAAACGTTTATGTTTGCGAGCTGGTTCGGTATCAACTACTTATGAAGAAATGAGTAGGATTCGTGCAAGGTCTGGTTCTAATATGCAGAAAACATTAAGATGGTTTGATTTAGTTGGTTTTGGTATTGGTGGTATGGTTGGTGCTGGTGTTTTTGTTACCACTGGTCGTGCTAGTCTTCTCTATGCTGGTCCAGCTATTGTTTTATCTTATGCTGTTGCTGGACTTTGTGCACTTCTTTCTGCTTTTTGTTATACTGAATTTGCTGTTGATATGCCTGTTGCTGGTGGTGCTTTCAGTTACCTTAGGATCACTTTTGGTAAGCATTTTTAATCTCAAGAAATTTGGGGTTTTTTTTTAATTTTTTTTTTATTCTGATTTCTGGGAATCTAGGAATGGGTTTTGATTGATTTTTGTTTCGGTACTACAGGTGAATTTGCTGCATTTATAACTGGTGCAAATTTAGTAATGGAGTATGTAGTTTCTAATGCAGCTATTGCTAGAAGTTTTACAGCTTATTTAGGTACTTCAATTGGAGTATCAGCAACTGAGAAATGGAGATTCACAGTTTCAGGATTACCCAAAGGGTTTAATGAAATTGATTTCGTTGCTGTCATCGTCGTATTGATCATTACTGTCTGTATTTGTTACAGGTACAACAATTTTTTCCTTGAAATTTCCTCTGTTCTTAATAACTCTGTTTTGGTATTGTTTTTTCTAATTTTTGATTCTCTGGTTTTGCAGTACAAAGGAGAGTTCAGTGTTGAATATGGTGTTAACCACAATTCATATACTGTTTATAAGTTTTATAATATTTATTGGATTCTGGAGAGGAGAATGGAAGAATTTTACAGAACCATCAAATCCTAAAAAACCAGATGGGTTTTGTCCATACGGAATATCAGGAGTTTTTAGTGGAGCAGCAATGGTTTATTTAAGCTATATTGGATATGATGCTGTATCAACAATGGCTGAAGAAGTTAAGAATCCTAAGAAAGATATACCAATTGGTGTTTCTGGTTCAGTTGTTATTGTCACTGTTCTCTATTGTGCAATGGCTGCTTCAATGTCTATGCTACTCCCTTATGATTCGGTAAGAATTCATCAATTCTCTATTCTTGATCGGAATTGTTTTTGCCGTTTCCAAAATCGTTATTAATTTACCCACCTTAATTGACTATTAATGGAAAATCTTAAGTAAACAAAAAAAGATCCAGTGATCAAATAATGTATAATAATTTTTTGATCCAATAATGATTTCAGATTGATATAGAGGCGCCATTTTCAGCAGCATTCCAAGGATTATCCGACGGATGGGGATGGGTTTCGAATCTGATTGGCGTAGGGGCCAGTTTCGGGATACTGACATCCCTATTGGTTTCGATGCTGGGTCAGGCACGATATCTCTGTGTAATCGGACGGTCTAATGTTGTTCCCGCCTGGTTCGCAAAGGTGAATCCGAGAACGTCTACGCCTATCAATGCTTCTGTGTTCCTCGGTAAGTAGACGTAATTTGGGTTCAGGTTCAAATTTCAGGAAAATGGTTCAAGACCAGTGATCTAATAATGTGAATATTATTCCCACAGGAATTTTGACGGCTGCGATAAGTCTGTTCACAGACCTTGAGGTTTTATTGAACCTCGTATCTATTGGTACACTGTTCGTTTTTTACATGGTAGCTAATGCTGTCATTTACAGACGGCACGTATCGATAGGGACGACAAATCCGTGGCCTACATTATCATTCTTACTAAGTTTCTCACTCACATCCATCATTTTCACTCTGATATGGCAGTTTGCTACACCAGGAAAACCAAAAGCAGTAATGCTTGGTATATGTACAGTAATTGGTGTGGTAATAATGCAGATATTTCATTTTAGTGTAGAACAAGTTAGGAAACCGGAGTTTTGGGGAGTTCCATTGATGCCGTGGACACCGTCGATTTCGATATTTTTGAACATATTCTTATTAGGATCTCTTGATGGAGCTTCTTATGTGAGGTTTGGGTTCTTCTCAATTCTTGCAGTACTAGTTTATGTTTTTTACAGTGTCCATGCTAGTTTCGATGCTGAAGGAGATGGGTGTTTTGATGAGAAGATTGAGGAAATGAAGAAATATAATCAAGAAGAAGAACCAAATCAAATTAGTAATTTTGATGCTAATAACAGTCTAAAAGTGTAAAGGGGAGGTTTAACTCTGCAAGCAACTTTACATTTGTAGTAGGTTTTTTTTTACCTCAGGGATGGGATGTGTGGATGATTATATAGAAGCGTGGTAGGAGAAAGGATAGAGAGGGATGTTACATATTTGTAAGTATGAACAGAATGATTTGTGGGGTTGGTGTAATTTTTTGATATGCATATATATAAAAGATGCCCCATTGTCAGTTATGTTTGGTTATAAATGGTCCATCAAATTTTGTAGGGCGAAATGGAAACGCAAACAGAAAAGATAAAGAAATGACTATTGGCAATTGCACTTTCTATCTCTATCTAAAAGTTGTGTTTTACAGAATGCCACCGTACCTTTCAATAGAGACAGTAAAGTGCTATAGATTGTTCATGTGGAAACGGATTCTGATTTACAACACTACAGAGACATGTGAAAAGCGTAGTTAATGAGCGTTGCTTTTTACTACTGATATCGACTAGTGTGGCCGGCAACATGCTTCTTTTATAACTTTTTTTATACGGCGTGGGCCGTAACTACCCGGCCAACTGGACAAACCTGATGTTGATCTAATGTGTCATCCAAACAACAAAGTTTAATCTCGACCGTGTCCATCGAGAAAATATATTTAAAAAAAACAGAACCCAACCCTTTTTAATGAAAATCGAGTCTTTTAAATCTTACCTCTTGTCTTGACGAAATCGGATGAGTATTAACGTTTTAGTAGTCAATAGACAGTAAAACTCAATTTTTACTTTAGAGTTACTTCATTTTAAAAAGAGAGACTTGTTTCACGTATAAATTACACATAAGATAAACATATCTTTTTAAAATGAAAGGAATATAAATCTAAACGGTATTTTAAAGTTTTGCATATTGATTCAAAATCGGTGAGGTACATTACTTCTTTCTTTCTTTTCTATACTCATATTAATAATGTATATAAATTTCTTAGTTGTATAATATTCTAAACAATCAAAAGCATCTTTTTTGATAATTTTGGTATAATTAGGGGTAGTGGAATAACCCTTTTATTCATATACTGTTTGTACACCAAGTGTTAGTTATCTGTTTAAATAACGTCTCTTACAGTTGTTTGTTTCCTATTGGTTCTCTTTTCTTCTAATAAATTCTTAATTTATGTGTCTTGTATAAATAATTAAATATTATGTAAAAATCCTTTCTTGAGTAATGAAAATGATTTTTTAATTTTCTCTTTAGCCTGATTTTCTTCATGGTATCAGAGCAGAGAAATGTGAAATTTTCTCTGGTTTCGATTCTCACCTTAAATTTTCATTTTCCTTCATCATCATCATCATGGATAATTCATTTCTTATCCTTTCTCAAATCAATTTAGATCTAATTTCTCAATTCAGGTTGAATACATTCAACTTAATCTAGTTTTACTTCTTTAGATCTAAAATTCTTTCTTCATCAATGGAAAATCCAACTTCTCACTCAATTACTCGAGTACATATTAATCAACTCATTAGTATTGTCTCTCTAAAATTGAAAGATGATAACTATCTCACTTGGAAATCCTTAATGCTTCCCGTCATTCGTAAATTCAGAATAATGAAATATATAGATGGATCTTATGAGTGTCTAGTTCAAGTTACAAGCAGAACAAATACCAATAATAATGTTGAGAATCCTCTTTATACAGATTGGATGGATGAGGATGCAACAATTATTATGTGGGTCACATCATCTATTTCTGGTAGTGTATTATCTTAGTTTGCAGGAATAGTTACTTCTCATCAGTTATAAAGCAGTATTGAAGAGATATTTTCTCGAGTTTCTTCCACTCATGTTATTCAGTTAAGAACAAAGTTGATGTCTCTACAGAAAGGTAAAAGACCTATTGTCACTGCTTATGCTAGTGAATTAAGCAAATATATGATCAATTAGCTGCTTCTGGATGTCAAGTTTTTGATGATGAAATTGTTGTTATTACTTTAAATGGTCTCGATTCTGATTATGCTTCATTTGCTACTTCTATTAGAATTCGTAATTCTCTAGTTAATAGTATTGAGTTATATAATCTCAAGCTTAGTGAAGAAATTAAACTTAATAATAGATCTATTTCATCTCATGTTGAGTCTACAAATCGTGCTTTCTTTACTACTGGTAGAGGTGTTGAAAGAGGTTTTGGTAGAGTTCTGGTACAGGTTTTCAATCTAAATACGGAAGAGGATATAATCCTAATTTTGGTAGAGGTTCTAGTGGATTATTACCTACACCTTCTACTAGTGCTTTCCATATTTTAACTCCACCGCCGTCTGGTTTATCCTCTGTAGATAAAACAACTTTCTTTATTCTTATGAAAATCGTTTATCATCACAGTCAGTCTTGTTGTGTATGTTTAACTTTTTCTTGTAAGGCTAATCTCTATAGCTCTCCAAATTCAAGATTCAAGTTGACGACATGTCAGCTTGAATCAACTCCCAACCCCTATGGTAATTTAACTTGCAAACCAGAAACATCCAATTGTTTATGTGCAACTAAAAACAATCATTAAGTTTTATTTAATAATTTTTTTTTGATGAATCAGGTTTAACACACCCAATGGTTTGACATAAATAGCTTAACTCATAAAATCATCAGATTTAATGAACCCAAGATTTAATGAACCCAATAGTTGGATGTAAAAAATAAATTTTTTATATGTCGAACTATTAAGGGCAACAAACTTAATTCAAACTAACATTCACGCCATCTTGAATCAAAGGATTTGGCGATGATTTTGCCAAGTTGAATAACCATACGTAAGGATTAGTCTAACCTCATGCCTAATTCCATGTTATATTTATTTAATAATTATTTTTTTCAAATTGACTGTTCAACGCAATATAAAGCCATGTCTGTTGTAAGTAAGATTGGATGCAAGCTATTGAATTAACTTGTCAGTAGAAACGGCCCTGACCATAACCTTATCTTTCTTTCTGTTAATATCCCTGAGTACGCAATAATATGAGGATGGGAAGACAGATCCCAACAAACAACTTATGGTCCTTCCTAGACTGCCCCTATCTCAATTATATCCCCTATTTGGCTTTACGAACCTAAATACCGGTTCCTACTTTATAATTGTGGGGGACCCCTTTTCTTGTGAGCCCTTTAAAAGTGACCCCTGATGCATCTATCTCTCTTTGACAAAGATGGGGGGTTAATGCAACTAGCCAGACTTTCTTTTTGGGGCTGCAGCAGCATTAGCTGCATTACGCTTCATAATTTTGAAGTAGATCTACATCATGCGCTGAAACCCGGCATAAATTATCAAAGCGAACATTGAATGTAAGGGGAAACAAAGTCTGTGATGATTCAATCTATAAAATGTACAACGAAAATGGCAAAATGTCGATCATCTATATCCTCCGACGCCTAAATAATGCAGCAAGACTATACACATGAACCCTACTTTTCCTCTGCTGTCCGCAAATTTAAGATGTCTTTAATTTATGTATATGCTTTTGTTTTTGTTTTTTTTGATCGGACAAAAAGAAGAAATTTATTAAAAAGAGAAGGTATTTAAGGGGGTATTTCAACCCAATGAATACAAAAAACAACAAGAAAAAGCCTAAAAGAAGAGCACAAAATAAATGAGACCGAAATAATGAGTCTCAATGAGCTATAACCATATTTGCGGTTAGACCTAACATTTTTATATTAGATTCGATCCAAAAGAAAATTTAAAGTTTAACGTTTCTAATAATATTTTTCAATTTTAAAGTTTGAAGCTTCAAAATGTATATGCTCTTGTTGAACGGAATAGACATCAAAGGGTCCTATAGTGTGTGTAGGTTATTGACCTATGGACTGTCATTTCTATTCAACTTTATCTTGAAAAAGAAAGAAAATGGGCTGTAAGCCATTGTTCTGATGGATACAGTATCCTTGAATCTAGCCCATGAATTGAAGTGTTGAAAAATGCAATGAATTTTAGACTAAATGAACTAATTAGACTTATTTTCTTTGAAGGAGGTGGATATGATGCTCTTGGTCACTGTTATAGTAATTCCCTTTTGACAAAAAGATAAGAACTCAAAAGGGATAATGCTTGCAAATGAATACTTCCTCTACTTAAGATTTTTCTAAGGTCAACTTGGTTATTACAGAGTGAAAATCGAGTTCAACTATGGAAAGAAACACAAGAATAAGATATTGGGATTCTGTTTGGACTTATCTCGATACATAGAATATATCTTACAAAGTGAACAACTTACTTTTAATAGTAAGTCATTTTCAACAAGTTCTACCGAAAGCTTTAGGTACTTTAGCAGGCCTTTTCTCAAGAAACTCGAGAGTCAAGAAGCTAAATCCGGGTGGGGCTTGCAGAGGGGCTGCATCAAAGCCGAAAATATTCTTTTGGGTAAATAAACCGGCAAAATGCACATTTAAACTAGATATCGGCGATCCTATCGTGACAATTATAGCATCGCCTGTGCTGATTCCACCTTTGATATACTATTTCCAACTCAGAAAAAGTGATACCTTCATTTTTTTTTTTTATTAAAAAATAGACTAAATTAAAAAGTAAAACTATCATTTTTATTAAAACGGACGAAGTATAATGTAAAAAAGATTTTTAAGAATGGTGTATCGAAATAGATAAAAGATTCAAACGAAATGCAAGTGAAACGAACGTTCTGGAGCAAAATGGTGGAAAATATGATAGACTTTTTGGCATACAGAAATGCGATTTGGTGAGTGCGAGGAGTCGCATACTGCTCACACTTCCAAGTCTTTATCGAGTGCTCCAATCTCCCCATAGCTCATCTGGATTTTTTGATAACAAAAATCATCAAATAGTGCTGATTTGATATAGCAACTAGCTTGCCAGACCAGAATGATATGTATAAAATGCGAAGTGATAGCTTATAAAGGTAAATAGATGTTGTCTTGTTGTTGTGGGGACAATTTATAGCAGGAGTCTTACCAATCAATTTGTCTTTGGCTGTTCTGGATAAAATAACATTGAGACCCATAACCTAGAAGATAGTGTATGTCGCAGATCGTTGAATGATAAAATACAGTGGGACCTTTTATCATGATTTTTCTTTTTTCTTTCCTCTGTCTTGCACTGCAAAGTGCAAACTGCGAAGATCATCACAGAGACAGTATCTGTGAAACTGTAATGTAAATGCCATGCCCCTACTATCATTCTTCTTTTTATATCCCTTACATCCCTAGCATCAACTTGTTCTGAAAAATATCTGTTTGCATACAAATACCATACGACAAATTATAGGAAAACATAATGTGTCCTAGTTTGGGTTAATTTCTGTATTGAGATGAATTTTCTAATTGACCAAGTTTCTTAGTTGTTATGGGCTTCTTTTTTGTAGGAGATAAATATTTGGAAATCAAGCTTGTGACTCATATATAAGGATGTCTACGCTATATGTTCAGCTACGAAGTTCTCAATGTGAAAAATTCATCCCACCTCTTGAAAAGTTGTTTATGGAATGTTCATCGATGTTGAAAGATATATATGTTGCTATGGAGTATTCGAATGGAGATGTTGATAAGACAGTATCTGTGAGGAGAAGATCATCTTGGTGGTGCTGGAGTAAATTATTGGTGTTGAGCAGAAGGCGTCCATGAACAATTAATGTAAGGGTGTGTAGAAAGATCGTCTCGTTGTGAGAGAGAATGTGGTAAACGTTATCTCGTTTGGATGAAGATATTACTTTAGAGTTATGGAGCGTTTGTGAGAGTTTCTTTGCGTTCGGTCACATTGTGGTGGGTCGATAGATTAACTAGTCAAATCATATGTGTAAATTCTACATTGGTGGTTCTATAATAAATAAAGAGGTCGTAGTCATTTGGTAGATGTAGACAATATATACATACATATTGTATATATTGTTGAAACACGTTAAATATGTGAGTACTTTACTTATTGCTTTTGTTTATGACTTGCATCTCTGTGGTCCTTGTTATATTTTATCATCCTAGATTGTAGTAAAGGGGTTCATGTAGCAATCCAAGAAATCTAGGATTTCTCGTTGACTAGTTTGTTTCTGCAATATTAACATGTAGATAGCTCTAAACCCCAACAATTGGTATCAGAGCTTTGGTTGGCTAGAAAATTTTGAAGAGAAAAGTTTTGTGTTTTTGGTTAGCCGAAGTTTTTTTCAAAAAAAAGGTGATTTGGTTTCATCAAGTATGTGAGAGATTTGATTTCATCAGTTTTAGTTACAAAGCAAAGTTAAAGCGTTTTAGAGGAATGCGATTATATCAGGTGATCTGCATTCGGTTTGGTCAAGATATGCATGTGGTCTTGATATTTGTTTTGCTCTATATTACAGGCTTGGCATTCATACTTATTGAAACATAACCATATGTTTTCCAACATCGCTTCACGTAAGTTTTCCTTAATTAACCATATTATAAATTTAATAAGGTTGAATGATTGTGCTTTATACTTCATACCATGTGAGATTCTTGTGAATTGCTTGGAAGACGTCTATCGGTTTTTCAATTGAGTAATATTTTTTTGGCAAGACACCATAAGAAAATAGTATCATAATTGGGATTTAAATTTTGGTTTGTATATTGGTGGAAGTAAAGATGGAAATATTAGCATGTCAGAGTCTTATTATTGTCCCAAACCAAGGGGAACAATTTGTTATCAATCGTCATCAGGTGGATCATGTTACTTATTTTTTTTAACCTGAATTTAAAGAATATGAAGATGAATTCATACTCATTCTTTCTTAGTTGTTCGTTATATTAAGGATTTGGTGAAATCTTGTAGATGGTTTCTCTTTGAAAGTGCTGACCTTTTGTCCAGAGTTTGATATGTTCCAGATGTGAAGAGTTTGTTTCAGTTGGATTATTTGATGAGATATGATATTGGTTGTGGATATGATTTCTTATTCTTATATGAGAAACAATTTTGTTGACGTAGGTTTTAGAGTTTGTTTGTTTGTATTGAGTTTGCCATTGTGTAATTTAAAAAATTATATTTTGAAGTTTCTGTCGTTTTAGAGTTTGCCATTGCCATTTAATATCTGACTTTTTTCGTTTCTATTTTTACTTTCAGTAGTTACAGAGTTTTAAACTTTTCAGGTTATTGCCCTGTGGGTGGGTGATGCTAACTTGAATGTTCACTTTAAAATCAAACATAACTCTATTGTACCGTTTGAATTTCATGGATTGTCTTTTCCATCTTTTGGGAAGTTCATATATGTCCTTATAGGTAATACTTAAGAGCATCCACAGTGGTGCGACTAAACCCAAATACTAAAGAGGAAAAAAATTGGGTTTACTCCGCCTGAACCGCAACGGGTAGAGAGTAAATTTTGATCAGGCGTAAGTCTAACCTAACGCCTGGCGTTGGGTGCATATATAAGTATCCGTCTGTTGGAATTGTGTTTCTACGGGTGTACGGATGTGAAAACGCTTGGTTGGGGCGTACGCTGGATGAACGCTCAGTAGGAGACGCAACCCAGAAGAAGTTCTGATGATAGACGCACGCTTAGCGGCACGCCCCAGTGACAGGCGTGTGTTTAGACGAACGCCTGATGGGGTATTAACCTAGCAACACACTCGGTCACTATTCTACTCATGCAGCCGGTACATGTTATAATAAAGACGGGCGTTCTTCTAGCCTTACGCTCGTCCCATCAGGCGCTCTTCTAGCCTTATGCACGTCTCATCAGGCGTTTGTCTGGGTGAACGCCTGATGGGGCAAATGAATAAATGTTCGTTCTCCTCTCCATCTCTTCCAGACTCTTCAGAGCACTTCCAACAGACGCGTACCCCCTCAAGCGCCTACCACTTCAAGCCTCAACCGAATTCTCCCTCCTATTCTTAACCTCTTTTCAAAATTGAAAAAGCTAGCAAACCGTGGCAGATTCGAAACAAATTTATCTAAGTTAGGTTTATCTCAAGGCAAGGTATTAAACTCAAACTTTTATATGAATTTTAATGGATTTCATAGGTTTAGATTATGATTTATTATAATGTTTTGTTAATTAAATTTGTATATATATAAAATATATATATGTTCAAAGATTAAACATATGATTATGAAATAGACATATTAGGTTTTACAAATTGTAATTTTGCAATTGAATATAATTCTAGGGTTTTGGAAGTTGTAAATTGGGTATAAAAAATTGATGAGAATTAATTGATTTGAATTTAGAATTGATTTAAGTTGTTGGTTAATTTGAGTTGGTTGTGGTTAATTTTAAGTTCTTGATTAATTGATTTCATATGATTGTTTATGAAATTTTAGAATTATGGATGTTTATGTTCCTTTATAATGAATGTTTATGGAATTATAGAATTACGGAATTATGATGAAGTTTTGTAGAGTTGATAATTTGATTAGTAGACTATTTTGTGAATCATGAATTTTGTATTTTGGATGATTTATGAATGTTTGTACATTTGATTATCTAATTATAGGATTACTTTTTTAATGATGTAATTTGTATTTTTGTGGATTTATGGATTAATGTAGAGTTTTATATTTGTGCATTGTGAGGATTACTCTTGATTTTGAAACTTGTATGTAGCGTTTGCACAGATGTTGAGCAATGTCACGGCGAGATTCGTTGGTCGAAGAAAGAGGAACAAGAAAGCTAAAACTGTTGAGGATCCAGAAGTAGACCTTACTACTGAAGATATGGTCGATGTTCCCGGGTTAGCGAACTACAATGTTGTGGAAGATGCTCAGAGTCATGCTTCGACAAACATTACATATTCAACCGATTCAAAATTCAAGTATTTACATCGTAGTTCCCTCAAATCGGTTATTCAGACCTATACAGGTATTATCAAACACATCCCTAGGGTTAAATACATTATTGAAAAGGCAGGATGGGACCGTTTATTGACCATGGATGTAGTATATTCGTCACATGCATTAATTGACTATATTGTTGAGCGTTTTTGGGATACTATGAACACTTTTCACTTCTCCTTTGGTGAGATGAGGTTCACACCGCTTGATTGGGTCATGTTGACAGGATTAAGTATTGGTGTTGGTAGTGATATTCCGTATGACCCGGCAAAGTACCAATTTGAATATGTCCGGGCGCATATTTTTTCCAGAAATTAAATATGATGAAGTTTGTAAAAGAGAACATATTCTTGCACATGGGTTTCAGATGCAATTACAGTTGCATTTTTGAGCACATATTTTGATCCAGGAACGTTGGTTGCGGCTAACGATGATAGCATACTTGCTAAGAGAGTGGCCAGAGTCTTTTGTATGTATGTTTTGGGACAATTTTTCTTTTCCAATGCTAAAAACTATATTGATGCTGGATGGTTAACTGTTTTTTAGGATCTAAATGCAATTGGCAATTATGACTGGGGTAGTGCTGCTTTTGCGAAATTGTATTCTGGACTCGCCGCATTTGGCAGGGGAAAAAAGTCACTAGCGGGGCCCTTCCAAATATTGGAGGTAAATTTTTTAATTCTATTTATATTTCCTTTAAATGTTTATTTGTTGGTAATTTATTTATTTAGTTGGTTGTCTTAAAATTCTAGTTTTGGGGTACGAATATCTGGGCATATGTCGACCAAAGAACCCAATGAGTGAGAGTGAAGCAGTGTGGCCTAGAAGTTCTCGGTGGAAGGTACAAGAAGGAAGAGTATCGATATTGTTCGCTCTAGGACTTTTCTTAATCAGTTGACTGTAGACGATGTGACCTGGCGACCGTGGGATTCCGCCATCTTTGTCCTTGACACTGATGTTGGACGGAAAGCGTCGGAGCTCTCAGACAAAAGGGTTATATTTTTTTGGTTAGGCACTGTGAGTTGATAATTTATATTGATAACACTGTTATTTATTTTCTTGGATTTTTTAGATGGTTAATTGGTTTATTTTTTGATAGTTATTTTCTTTGCACACCATACCGTGTACCTCGGAGAACGGTGTTTTGGTCGATGCAACTGAATTAGTGCATGTTGTTACGTATGATTTGTATATGGAGTATTGGCGACATGTAACTAACTTGTAAAAATATGTCACCAAAGTCGATTGGGAGGTTGAAACATACGGGTATGCTGGTGACCGTATTAAACACAACATCCAAGAACTTGATGAACATGTACCCATTCCGCATTGTCATACGTAAGTATACACATATATCATTTTTTTGAGTATATAAAAATGTGTGAGAATGTGATTTATTGTTTTTCATAACAGGTCGAAGCTTATGGTCTGGTTCAATAATATGCTGATTTTACGCAAGAGTTTCCTAAGTTTACGTTAAATGAAACGAAGGAGAGGATGAAGTTTATCATGGCAAAAGATGAAGAAATACGAGGTCTAAAAAATCACAACAACAATTTGGAGTTACAACTGGTCCATTTTCGTGCGCAACAACCACTCCTTGGGTTTGACACTTTTTCTCAAATTATGCCACCACAAATGTGGAATACCATGGGTCAGGGATCATCATCAACAATGCAATCAATTAATTACACATCGAGATCATCTTTGCCTCCTTTTATGCCACCGCGCTCGGCGCCTGGGAATCAAGATACGGATGAGTAGTCTTTCATTTGCATTGTATTGTCATTTGAACATACATTTATTATCTTTGATTTATCTTTTATCTGATTGGAATTGTTTTTCCGAAGACTTTTCTTATCTTTGCTTTGTCTTTTACCTTATTTGTGTTGTCATCTCCAAAGATATTTTTAATATTTGCTTTGTCTTTTATATCTGCTTTGTATTGTCATTTTAAAAAGATATTTAATTTTTCCTTTGTCTTTTTTTCTGCTTGGTCTTGTCATCTCAACCGACACTTCTTATATTTGATGCGTTTATTCACCCTACTTGCCTCAACTCAGTTAATTTTTAAAATACCAAGAGTGTGTAGTCATATCAATACTCAAAGACTTATCCTAACATGCCTATAAATTGAACACTCAATTCTCCAATTATACAAACCAAAACTGCAAACATCACCAACCAACGGCATACTATGAGAATAACAATCACTATTATGCTTCTTGTTCTTCTATTCCTCCTCCTCCTCCTTCTCCTTCATCTGGTGATGATGATAATAATAGTTTGTACTCATCAGACGAAGATTTAGTTGCATTGGGCAAAAATTACCAAGAAGCCACTTTGGGATTGATCGTTTTAAGTATGAACTGGCCACATACTCGTATCCAAATACCAAGAGATCGTGAGGCCGGTGAAATACTTCTCTGGAAAGATTAATTTTGCAGAAACCCTACGTTTCCACCTAATGTATTTCGTAGAAGATTTAGAATGCGGCGAGAATTGTTCAATCGTATTTTGGGAGATGTCATAGCAGTAAATAATTATTTTGTTCAAAAAAAAGATGTTGTTGGCGTTCCTGGATTAATCCCTCATCATAAAGTTACAGCAGCAATACGAATGTTAGCTTATGGATATGCGGCCGATGCAATAGATGAGTACTTATGCATTGGAGAAACAACTGTTTTGGAAACAACTCGTAGGTTTTGTAAGACGATTGTGCATTTGTATGAGAAATAATATTTTTGCGTACCAACTGAGTGTGATGTTGAACTGTTGCTTAAGGAGAACAAGGATAGGGGATTTCCAGTGATGCTGGGTAGTGTAGATTGCATGCATTGGAAATGGGATAAATACCCATCGACGGAATCAGGGGTTTACACTGCGTACAAAGGGAGTGAAAGTATTGTGTTTGAGGCAATGGTGTCATATGATCTCTGGTTTTGGCATGCATTTTTTGGTATTCCCGGTTCAAACAATGATATTAATGTGATGAACTGTTCTTATATTTTTAAAAAACTTATCAACGGGAAAGCACCACCAGTGAACTTTGTTTTAAACGGACATCAATATGATGTGGGATATTATCTTGGTGACGGAATATACCCAGAGATTCCTACTATTGTGATGTCTATTAAACATCCAGATTCCCAGAAAAAAAAATTCAAAAATGCAAGAGGGTTGCCGAAAAGATGTAGAGCGAGGCTTTGGTGTACTGCAAAATCAATTTGCCATCGTCAAGCAACCTGCAAGAATGTGGAATCCAGACGTACTTGCATATATCATGAAAAATGTTATCATTTTACATAATATGATAGTGGAGGATGAGCGTCTACCCGGTGATTGGCCACATGTATATGATCAATGCCACTACCATGCACCGGTAAATATTTCGAGACAACATACTGCTGAACTTTCGAGAGTTGAGCAACACTGACGTGCATTACACAACAAAGATACGCATATTCATTTTCGAAATGACTTGATCGAACACTTATGGTCATATTTTGGTGACGAATAACAATTTCTAAACCATGCAGATAGGTTTTGTGGGTATATCTCATATAAACCCGCCCGAGACACCACTCGGCCGCTAGGGGCACTTAGGGGTTTAAAGGCTTGTTTCACATGCTAAGTGCATCCGCGATGCCTACGAAAGTGAGTTTTGGTTTACTTTTTAGATCTTGTATTATCAATATGCTTACTACGTTGTAATGAATAAATTAACAGAAATATCATAAATAACCAATATCACTTATTCAAAACAAAAATACATAAGTAGATGTTAAGATATCTCATTTTCGCAGGAGTCGCGGTTGCACTTAGCACGTGCAACAAGCCTTTAAACCATTAGGTGGCCCCAGCGGACGAGTTATGTCTCGTGAGGGTTAACAAAGAGATATACCCACAAAACCTATGATCAAACCTTCAACGAGTGGTATGACGGCCTGGATGACGATCTAAACATCTTCGAAGAACAATCAACACAAAAGGGTTATATTTTTCCATCACCCTTAGGATCTCCAAATGAGGTTGATACCTGAAATCTGAACCTTTCCATCTTCTCAATTCCTCCAGAGATATGGAAACAACTTCGTCATCAGTTTCCTTCCTAATTCTTCTTTCATTCACCTTAGCGGTTAAAGTTGAAAATTGTAGTACTGCCCTACCTATTTCCTGAAATCGACAAAAAAGGCATGCTCTGTTCCGGTTATTGGGGTTACCGGTTTTATTACAGAAGTTAGCATGGATATGTTCTAACCATTCCATGCTCATTGAATCATTCATCCGACGTTCATGACCCCTTGCTGGATAATATAATATTATGTTTCGACAAAGAGATAAATCTTCCTTTATGGTAAAATTCTCAGCATTAATACTAAAATTTTCGTAAGCCATAATTCTAAAACAAAGAGATAAAAATAATCTTTGAATTAGGTTATTTGAAATATGAAAGGTATGGTTTCCAAATGGGAACGAAAGGGTATATATAAGGCTTTTTTTTTAATGTAAATAATTTTCCAATATTCAATAAAAGATTAAAGCATGATATTTAAAGAAGTGATGACTCTGTTCTGTTCCATCCTAGTGGGTAATTAATAACAGTCTATTCAAAGGTAGGCTAGAAAGAGACGCCTAATCATGAAAGGTGTTTGGTCCGCGTGCAACGACTAAAGCATGATATAGAAAGAAGTGACGAGTCTCTTTTTTTAGAGACTGGTGGGTCCATAATAGCAGTCTATTCAGTGGAATCCAACATTTCAATTATTTACTTTGTCAATCTGAAAAATTTAAATAATCTCACTTATCTACTCATGTAGGAAAAGAGTAGATAGGCTAATATCTGTAATGTGTAGTCTTTTATCGTGTTGATGTTAATGCGAAAAAATGAGTTGTTGGTAGTTATTTTTCATCTGAATTACTTAATTACTCGAAATTTAAATTTTTCATTAATTCAAGAAAAAAGTACATTGGAAGTTCATTAATATTTATAAGAACAATATTAATTTCAAACTAAACTGGAAAATTTTAACCTCTTGATACTTATCTGATAAATAAATATATAAATCATAAAAGTAGAAACTGAAACTGCCAATCCATTGTTAATCTAAATAATTAAGGTTTCAGCTAATCCGAGAATGCTTTAAGCTTGACTTCTCCTTCTCTGCAAAATGACTGTCTTCCTAAGTTCGATATACTCTTTTGTTACGACATCCAACCCAGAAACATCCATCATCATTATGCGAAACTCGTCGTCTGTTTCTTTTTTTGTGTCAAGTTTTTCTTTCCTAGCTTGTTTTACGGCAAACTTTGCCGAAGACTCAGCTAGTTTTGCTGCAAACTCGGATTCTCTCTGCGCCATCTTCATTTTCGTTTGTTCTCTATAATTGATGTTGAAGTTTTGTTGTTCTTTAATAATTATTTCCATCATTTCATGTTGGCCACTGGATTTTGCTCTCCCTGTTTTCTTCAGTCGTTTCGCCTCTTTTTTTCCCATATGATGGTTATATGTGTTAGGTATATCTCTTATTTCTTCATCGCCACTGGAATGGTCTTGAATTATTTCCTGTATTTCCCGGTCTTCCTCGCCACTTTCAGAATCTTCTTCAGCTTGTGATGAATCGAAAACAGATGTCGATCGTCGTAAATATTTGATATTTTCTAACATAATTGCGTAACACTCTTCATGCTTAAATATTTTTCCACCATTGACTTCCTTGAAAAGCTTCCTTACTTCTTCAATTTGTTATTTTTAAAAAAAAGTTTAGTGGACGATGTACAATTCAAAACAATAATGTACGAGACAAAAATTAAACGGGTACTTACCTTTGTTTTGGGGCCCCATCCAGTATGGTGTTCACGTTCCACTTCCTCCTCTTTTGCAGAGTAAAGCGCCACATCTTTACTTCTTCTCTGAAATCGTTTCTGAATGGAGGTCCAAGTGCGCCCCGACATTGTAGGTATGGCTTCTTTCATCCCACTGAAGACGCGAGACCATAATTTTTCTTCTGATTGATCGGAACCAACACTACAATTTTGAGATATTGATAAATGAATTATACACATCGTTACATCTTCAAATGTAGAAAAATTTGGACCTCGTGGTTTTGGTGCCATAATTCTAGCTGATTTGAAAGACAAATATATAAAAATAGTGAAATTTTTCTCATATACAAATGAAATGGTTTAGTAGTATATGAAACACTCAATCAACCAATTCATTCATATAGGAATACCAAAAGATAGACGTTATAACGGTAAGAAATCAACGGTAACAAATCTCAACGGTTACTAGAAGAGGCGCTCGCTTAGAATCACGCCCCACATACAGACGCTCACTTAGAATCACGCCCACAACAAGCGCTGTCTTAACCATACGCCCAACACGAGCGTTACTCTAAGTTCACGCCTGTATACCAAGCGTGCTTCTGGCCTTACGCCCCGTTGGACGTGCTCTTGGGTCAACGCTTCATCAGGCAGCATTCTGGTTCACGCCTAGATCAATAAAACGGATGACTAGCATTACGCCTTGCACGAGACGGAGAGCCAGCATCATGCCTGGTATGAGATGCACGGTTAGCGGCACGCTCCACCATATTCTGCTTTGGTCCAGTTCTCGGATCAAAAATGATCTGAAACAGTAACAAAAGTGGACCAAAATCCAAATTTGATCGCACCACTGTGATCCATTTTGGGCGGACCAAAGATCAAATTTGGGTTTGGTCCATGATTTGGTCGTCCCACTGTGGATGCTCTAAGATTTGCCTATTTTTGTTTTTGTTTTGCTTTCAGAAGCTACAGTTTTGAGGCAATGGGTGGATGATGCTCATCCAGGTGATTACTTTATTATTGAGATGTTCATGAAATGGGAATTTGACAAATGATCTAACTTGTCTTGATAAATTACTAGGGGTGAGCAACAGATGAGTGAATGCGGATTTGATATCATCCGCATCCAGTCCATCTAAATGATATATTTGAAATCTCCATCTACGTCCTATCTATTATTTTGTCGGATTTAATATTTGCATATGAACAAATGAACGGACTGGATATAGGTGGATTTGCAGATTATATTTATGTTGCCAAAGCTGCTTCTTTGCTAAAGTGGGAACGGAAAATAAATGATTATAAGTAAGCTTGCTGGGGTCTCTAATATCCAATAATTATAGTAAATTTGAGAACTGTTCTTTTACTCGACGTTAACTTAAAAACTAATCTATCTATGTGGAAATTTTGAGCGCACATTCATAGTCATTTTCCACAGCTCAAGTAGAATGTTTTTAATATGTTTGTGAAGTTAGCTTGTTTATTCTCCTAATTATGTGTATATGAATACATAAACGTGGACTTATCCATGAAGATTGTCGATTAACAGAAACTATATATATTATCTATAAATTTTTACAACCTTCAAATATATATATAACATGTTGGAGAAAATGAATTTGACATGAATTGTTAAAATTAAAATTGATAGTCTTGGTAAGAATGGATCCTAGGATCAATGGGACACTAGCTCAATTATTGGGTGGAAACATCATTTTCATTTTCACTATTTTGTGAATGAAGAACCTTTAGTTAGTCCAACATTGGACAAACTAGAGATGTGTTCTCCCGATACTACCACAAAACTTACAACTAAGGGAGGGCCCTTAGGGTTTAGAAGCTTTTTTGGTTGGGGGAGGACTAAGGCAATGGGCTAGTTGGAGCACACATACTTTTCACACATGTGCGGTGCTTCGCACCGAAGCACGCATCCCTCCGTCCTGCGTCCTACGTCTTGTGAGCCTGGTGTGTGCCTGGCGTATGCCCTATCAAGACTTACCATTTTTTTTTTATAATTTCCTAAAACAAAAGGATTCTTACCGTTTTATTTAACCGTGATTAATGCCTTAATTCGAATTTATTACTCCCTCAAACTTTTGCCTATAAAAGAAAATGGTTTTTTTCATTTCAAACTACTCCAGAAGCAGCTACTATCATGTCTTCTTTTCCCCTATTCTTGCTTTGTTTTGCGCAAATTGAGTGTTTATTTCCCTTCTATCTTCTTGTTGTTAAGTTCGTATGAGGGTGGTTTGAGTTGTGCTAATTCAAATCATAACGGGAAGTTCTATCCTGGACACAACTTCTCAGTTGGGGTATAGCATCTCTCATTCTTGAGGAGTACCCGAGAACTATTATATTAAGGACAATCTGCTGAGCAGGTGGCTCTGTCCAGTTTGTGCATCAACATCAGAGTGCTTTAAATTTTTCTAACGTTAACAGTTTATTTTTCTGTTAAGTTTATTCCATTGTTACAGATTTGCGACAACAATCTTAACACAATAGTTCTATTACTTCTGTTTCAATGGCCAAGAGTGATGTTGACAGACCTCAGAAGTTCTCAGGGAAATACTTCAAAATATGGCAATCAAAAATGTTATTTTTTCTGAGTTATCACATGTTAGATGAATTGGTTCTGAAACCTTTTGATGAAACTCTGAATGAACCGGAAAATGAAAGAGAGTTAGAAAGTTGGAGTAGACAGAACTATATGGCTAAAAACCGTATCCTTAACTGTTTAGAAGATGCACTGTATGACTTCTATAACGCAAAAGAAAATTTTAATGCATTTGATTTATGGACTGCCTTAGAAGATCAGTATGAAGCAGAAACTGCTGGTAGTAAGAAGTTTTTAGTTGTTCGGTTCCTGGAATACAAAATGGTTAATGATAAATCTGTGGTAGACCAATTTCTAGAACTTCAACAAATCATTAATGAAATTATTGCTGAAGGTATGGTAATTGATGAAACATTTCAAGTGTCTGCGGTGCTTGAGAAATTACCTACTTCATAGGCTGAATACAAACGAAGACTGAGACATGAAACTGGTGAAGTTAGCATGGTGGAATTGGGTAAGAAGATTCAAGTAGAAGAATTGATGTGCTCAAAAGACAAAAATGTATCTTCCGCAAGGGACATATCCAACAAAGCCCATGTCAGCGAACACAAGTCTTCTGCAAGCCTGGATCATAACAAACGCAAGCCTGGTCCGTAAAGAAAATGTACTTTTCCAAAACCAAAATCTGGCATTGGTAAAATTAAAGGTGCATGTTATGTTTGTGGTATTCCTATCTAAATGGCAATACACTGTAGGAAGCGTAAAGACTTTTATAATAAGAAACCAAATGCCAATTTAGTTGAAAGAAACAAGAACGAATTTTCTGGCACGGTGTCTGAAGTTAATTTGGTTACGAATGTGAGAGACTGGTGGGTAGACCAAACATGTCTGCGGAAACAAAGAGATGTTCACCTCCTATCAGACGGTAGGGGAAGTAGAAAAGTTCTATATGGGCAACTTGTCCGCATCACAGGTTGCGGGAAAAGGAAAAGTTGGTCTGAAGTTCACTTCTGGAAAAACTCTCACATTGAATGAAGTTCTACATGTTCCGGACATCTGCAAGAATCTTGTATCTAGTGGTATGTTAGATGATAAGGGATTTAAACTTGTATTTGAATCTGGGAAAGTTATTGTAACTAAGGGTAAAGATTATGTATGAAAGGGCTATAAGACTGAGGGTTTATATAAATTGAATGTAACCTCTATTGAAATGAATAAAAATGATTCTTCTTATGTTTGTGTGTCGTTGAATGTTTGGCATGGTAGACTTGGTCATGTAAACTATAAATCAATGAATAAACTGGCTAGAATAGGCTGCATACCAAAATTTATTTTAGATAATGAACATAAATGTGAAATATGCGTAGAATCAAAATATGCGTAGAATCAAAATATGCTAAAAAGTCTTATAAGAAAAATATTCAGAGAAATTCTAAACCTTTAGAATTAATTCACACAGACTTAGTTGACATGAAATCAGTTCAAACTAGAGGTGGTAAAAAATGGTTTGTCACATTTATAGATGATTGTATGAGGTATTGTCGTATATATTTACTTAAAGGTAAGGATGATGCCTTAGAAGCCTTTAAAATTTATAAACTAGAAGTTGAAAACCAAATGAGTACTACCATTAAAACTGTTAAGTCTGACCGTGGTGGTGAGTATGTAATCCCTATAGGAGATTTTTGCACGGAACATGGTATTATTCATGAAGTAACCCCTCCTTATTCACCACAATCTAATAGTGTGGCTGAATGGAAAAACCAAACCCTTAAGGAGATGATGAATGCCATGTTAATTAGTTCAGGACTACCTGCGAACTTGTGGGGGGAGGCCGTCCTCTCAGCTTGCTATGTCCTGAACAGAGTACCCTTTAAAGGATCATACAAAACTCCATATGAGTTATGGAAAGGTAGGCAACCTTCTTATGCATACTTCAAAGTGTGGGGGTGTTTGGATAAGGTTTCTATCCCTCCACCTAAGAGGACCAAGATGGGACCCAAAACTGTTGACTTGTGTCTTCATAGGGTACCCTGAACATACTACTGCATATAGATTTATCGTTGTGAGTTCTGAAATATCATAAATTGGTATGAATACCATTATAGAATCTAGGGATGCTGTATTCTTTGAAAATGTTTTTCATTTGAAATCTGAATCTCGCATGATATGTGTTGATCCCCTAGATGTCCCTTTTACTAGTCAGACACTACCTGTAGACGAAGATGAATTTGAGCCTAAAAGAGGCAAAAGACTTAGAGTTGAAAAATATTTTGGGCCAGATTTCATAACTTGTTTAGCTGAGACTGATCCACAGACTTTTAGATAAGCCATGACTTCTTATGAAGCTCCATGGTGGAAAGAATCCATTATTAGTGAAATGGATTCCATTCTATAGAATGATACTTGGGATATTGTAGATTTACCTCTAGGGTGTAAACCCATAGGTTGTAAATGGATCTTCAAAAGAAAACGTAAAGTAGATGGAACTGTGGAAAAATATAAAGCTAGATTAGTAGCTAAAAGCTATAAATAAGTAGAAGGTGTAGATTTCTTTGACACTTATTCACCTGTTACGAGAATTACTTCCATTAGGATGTTAATTGCTATTGCTGCAATTCATAACTTAGATATACATCAAATGGATGTAAAAACAGTCTTTCTAAATGGTGAATTAGATGAAGAAATTTATATGGACCAAACTGAGGGCTTTGTAGTGAAAGGTTGTGAAAACAAAGTTTGTAAACTGAAAAAATCTTTGTATGGCTTGAAACAAGCACCTAAATGGCATGAAAAATTTGATCATGTAATGATTTCTGGTGGTTTTAAAATAAATGAATCTGACAAGTGTGTTTATACTAAACTTGTGAATGATGCCTGTGTGATTGTATGCTTGTATGTTGATGATATGCTTATACTTGGTACAAACATGGATGTAATTAACTCCACTAAGAACATGCTAAATGAGAACTTTGACATGAAAGACTTAGGCCCCGCTGATGTAATCTTAGGGATGAAAATTAGAAGAAAGTCTAATGGATATAGTCTTAGTCTATCTCATTATGTTGAATCTGTACTTAGAAAATATAACCAGTTTGATAGTAAACCTGCTTGTACTCCGTATGATCCTCGTTGTAGACTCAAGAAGAACAAGGGTAGTGGAGTTTCACAACTTGAATATTCACGTGTCATAGGAAGTCTGATGTATTTAATGAACTGTACGAGACCAAACATTGCTTATGCTGTGAGTAGGTTAAGTAGGTATACATGTAATCCGGGACAAGAGCATTGGGATACACTTATCAGAGTGTTAAGGTACTTGAAGTACACTTTAAACTTTTGTTTAAATTATGAGAGATACCCTGCGGTCATTGAAGGATATTGTGACGCAAACTGGATAGCAGACTCAGAGGAGTCTAAGTCTACGAGTGGATATGTTTTCACTCTAGGTTGTGGGTCTGTATCTTGGAAGAGTTCCAAACAGACATGTATAGCTCGATCCACTATGGAATCAGAGTTTATTGTGTTAGATAAAGTAGGAGAGGAAGCCGCCTGGCTAAGATGCTTTTTAGAAGACATTCCTCTCTGGCATAGGCCTGTGCCAACTATATCTATACATTGTGACAGTCAAGCTGCAATAGCTAATGCTAAAAACAACACTATAATGGAAAGTCTATACATATTCGTAGAAGACACAATTCTCTAAAACAACTAATCTCAACTGGCGTTATTTCTGTTGACTTTGTGAGGTCTAAAGAGAATATCGCAGACCCTTTGACGAAAGGAATGTCCAAGGATATAGTTAGTAATGCATCGAGGGGGATGGGGCTTAGGCTCATCAAATAAACTTGCCATGAAGGACACTCAACCTTGCTGACTGGAGATCCCAAGATCAAGGTTTCGAATGAGACAACTAATTTATGGTGGGTTAAAGGAAACACTATCAGAGAATTTCATTCTCTGTCCCTTCCCTATGGTGTAGACGTGATAGTGTGACTGCATGTGAGAATGACTTATCATTAAGTCTTAATGAGTTCTATAGTTACAATTTAAGATTGAAGTGGGGTGTAGCAGTAAACACTCTTGATAGAACTCACCTATCTGAATGAGGAAGTTGGCCGCTTCCTATGAGAACTGAGTTGATTCTCTAGAGCATTCTGAGAAACGGGATATGTCCAGGGCCAAAATGGACACAACGGCATGAACTTAACAGCACCTTCAGAGAAATCTCGCGTGGAAGCTATTGATGAACTACACCAAACGATGGCAGTTCAAGACATCGCGTTCACTGTCCATCAAGTATTTCTGGTAATTTCTCACTAAGCAAAGGTTCAAGACCTTATGGACACCTATTGCCTAAGAGGTATTTCTCGTTTTCTGATTTCTGATTTTTATCGGTTTCTTCATTCATGTAGGGGATTGTTGGATAAAATGAATTTGACATGAATTGTTAAAATTAAAATTGATAGTCTTGGTAGGAATGGATCCTAGGATCAATGGGACACTAGCTCAATTATTGGGTGGAAACATCATTTCCATTTTCACTATTTTGTGAATGAAGAACCTTTAGTTAGTCCCACATTGGACAAACTAGAGATGTGTTCTCCCTATACTACCAAAAAACTTGCAACTAAGGGAGGGCCCTTAGGGATTAAAAGCTTTTGTGGTTGGGGGAGGACTAAGGAAATGGGATAGTTGGAGCACACATACTTTTCACACATGTGCGGTGCTTCGCACCGAAGCACCTGCGTCCTGCGACCTGCGTCATGCGACCTGCGCCCTGCGTCCTGCGACCTGCAACCTGCGTCATGCGACATGCGTCCTGCGTCCTGCGTCTTGTGAGCTTGGCGTGAGCTTGGCTTGTGCCTGGTGTGTGCCTGGCGTATGCCCTATCAAGACTTACCGTTTTTTGCTTATAATTTCCTAAAACAAAAGTATTCTTACCGTTTTATTTAACCGTGATTAATGCCAAATCAATTTCGAATATATTTTCATTAGTTCGAATTTAATACTCCCTCAAACTTTTGCCTATAAAAGAAAATGGTTTTCTTCATTTCAAACTACTCCAGAAGCAGCTACTATCCTGTCTTCTTTTCCCCTCTTCTTGCTTTGTTTTCCGCAAATTGAGTGTTTATTTCCCTTGTATCTTCTTGTTGTTAAGTTCGTATGAGGGTGGTTTGAGTTGTGCTAATTCTTGAGGAGTACCCGAGAACTATTGTGTTAAGGACAATTTGCTGAGCAGGTGGCTCTGTCCAGTTTATGCATCAACATCAGAGTGCTTTAAATTTTCCTAACGTTAACAATTTATTTTTCTGTTAAGTTTATTGCATTGTTACAGATTTGTGACAACATAACACCAACGTTAACCTTTGGATCGGATGTCTGATGGATGGATGATGTTCTACCCGCGTCTAACCCGTAAAAACGACGGGTCTCAAAAATCTATCTGCGTCTAATCTATGGAGAGACATATCGGATGTCCATCCGTCAAAATACGGATTGGATACGGTAAAATCCACGGATATGGGTGTTTTTCTCACCCCTATAAATTGCAAGCAAATCTAATCTGGCTAATTAAGAATAATTGGTTAGGGACCGGCCTAATTTTGAAGGGTCCCATCCTAATTTTTGTCCTAGGTCATTATAAAGTAAAAACCAAAACCCCTTATCCATATATTTTTATTAATGACTGAAATACCCTTTATATATTATTACTATTTTTTTCCAAAATTTAATTTAATTTAATTTTAATTAACTTCAATTTTATTTTGTTTTTTTTTAAAATTTTTTTTTATTGTGTTTGATTCAACTAAATTTTTTATTTTTCTAGCCTAACTTCAATTTATTTTTCATATGCACATACCAATGTTCGGCTAGGAAAAAGAAACTCAATCAAACCTCAATGTATTGTTTATATGTGAAGAACAGATTGAGGTTCGATTAGGGAAAAAACCCAGTTCAATCTTAATATGATCTTTATATTGAAGTTCGGCTAGAAAAAAGAAAACATAACTGAACCTGAATTTGGATAGAAAAGGATAAAAACAGAAACTTGATTCAGTTAGGAAAAAAAAAGTTGATAGCCGGATTTCAATATATTCTTTACATATATTAAAATAAAAGCTAGTCGAACTTATAAAATAATAATAATAATAATAATATTAATAGTAATAAAAAAAACAAAACTAGCGGAACTTTAATATGTTCTTCGATATATTTTTATATTTATTTAATATTTAACTTTTCTTAGCTGTTTTTTTCCGGGAGCGATAGGGGGTGGTTTGATTTCCCCCTTTGTTTCGATCTCTTTTCTTTTGCTTGTTTCTTTTGATTCTCCTTAGCTGCTTCTTCTTCTTTCCCACGATTTTACCTTTTTTTTATTTCCTTCCTCAGATCTTTGTTTTTCCTTTTATTGTTAGGGTTCCTTCGCTTCTGTCCTTTTCTATCTTTTTCTTTCGTTTTCTTTTTGTGCAATGCCTAGGTCTTTCTCTCAACCTAGCCTAAGCCAAATCCCTGATACCGCTGGTTGTTATTCTTTGGAGACCTTTATTCAGTGTCCCTTTAGAGGATACAATGGCTCCAAAAATGGGGTTGGAGGTAGAGGATTGGCTAAGGCTTCTTTTACTCAGCATCTTAATGGTAAACACTCCATGTCTGGTGAAAGTATTGATAGACGTAGAGGTAGGATCAGGGATGTAGTGGATGTTTATGATGCTTGTGAGGAAGTCTTCAACAACTAAACATGTGTTTATGCATATCTTTTATGCACTTTTCAAGCCTGGAAGAAGCCATGTAAAGCTCATGCTGGAGATGCTGTTGCTGCCCCTTTCAATGGCATAGGTGCTAACTTTTTGTTCATGGGATTGAGAGACCTTCCTCTTCAGTTAATATGGGAGATGACAGTGCGGCCATTGGAGAAGAAATACAATTTGTGCCTTGCCTCGATATGGATTTTCTGGATAGTGTTTTTCGATCTCAAACATGTATTATTCGAAACATCCCTACCAAACGAAGACTTAGTTTTTCAAACTGACTTTGGATGGTGTTATTCTTCATCCCATGGATATGACAACATGGATCAAATTGCTTCTTTTCCCAATTTGTATTCTTCAAAACTACGTCCCCAAGAGTAGTATAGAAGAAAAATCAAGGATGCGCAAGTGTCTACAGGTTGCTGCAATCAACCAAGCTCTATCACGATGGCAAGAAGTTAATGGGTGTTTTAAGCTGGTTCAGGAACTGATGCAAGATGTTGTTTTCCCATCATCTAATAAGAAACAGTCGAAGAAGAAAATCCAAGAGGAGATTAATCAGCGTCTTTGCAAGAGGAAGGTGAGTCAAGGCTCCTATACAACAACTATTCGTATCCTTACATCGAATGGTGTTGCTCCCAAAACTGCTGCAACCCTTGAAGACTTATAGCTTAAACACCCTTCTGCACCACTTCCTGTGATCCCCTCTACACCCATTGCTGCTGAATCCTTCTGGGCCAGTAAAGACTTGATTCTTGGTAAGAGTTTTCCGAAAGGTACTTCTTGTGGTAGAGATGGTATCAATGCTCAACACTTGCTGGATGCTATGAGTGGTTCAGCTGCTGCTGTTGCGGATGATTTGCTTTCCTCCATCACTGCAGTTGCTAATTTCTTGTTTGCTGGTAGATGCCCTTCCCAGTTAGTTGAGTTTATTGCCAGTGCCCCTCTCACATCTTTACTCAAGCCTGGTAGTGGGATACACCCTACTGTTGTAGACACTATTTGGAGGAGGTTAGTGTCTAAGGTGGCTGTTATTAGCGTCAGTAAGGACATGAACATATACCTTAGTGATTTCCAGTTTGGGGTTGGGATTCCATGCGGGGGTGAAGTCATCTTGCACTCAGTCAACCGCATCATGAGAAGTGTAATCTTACTTTAATGTGCTACTGGTGGATTTTCGAAACACTTTTAATCTTGTTGATAGAACTGCCATGATACTTGAGGTAAGGCGCAAGTGCCCCACTATTTTTAGGTGGGTTGAGTTTTGCTACTCAAATCCAGCTATGTTGTACTATGGTGCTGCCACTCTCTCTTCAGCACAAGGCGTACAACAAGGAGATCCTTTGGGACCCCTTCTCTTTGCTTTAACACTGCACCCTATGGAGCTAAAGATATCACAATCTTGTAACTTAGATTTACAGGCATGGTATTTGGATGATGGAACCATCATAGGTGACACGCTCATGGTTTCAAAAGCACTGCAAATTATTAGAACTGAAGGAAGAACTGTTGGGCTTGATTTAAACATCAAAAAAACTGAGCTTTTTTGGCCTACAACTGATTTGAGAAGTGCAGTGGATTCTGTTTTTCCATTAGACATTAACAGACCTACTGTTGGGGTTAAGCTCCTTGGTGGTCCTGTGAGTTTGGATCCCAATTTCTGCAGCCAAATGGTCCTTGCTCGTGTCAACAAAACTATGCAGCAGATGGACGCTATACACAGGTTAGATGATCCACAATGTGAGATGCAGATGTTACTTAATTGCTCTGGTGTTTCAAGGATTTACTTCACCTTACATAAAACTTCCCCAGCCTTTGTGAAAGATGTTCAATCTATCTTTGATAGCCATCTCTCTAATTTTGTTCGGCAGTTGGTTACAGGAGATGGACTAGGTTTTGGTTGCTGCAAATGCGTATTGCTTCTTTGCCAATCAGAAAAGGTGGTTTCGGGTTGTACACTATGGAGGACACCATGCAATACTGTTATTTAACATCTTGTTTACAGACACAACAACTACAGGGTGAAATCTTACGCAATGATTCTTCATCCTTCTGAGTCGATGATACTTCCCCCCATCCCATGAGAAAATTCGCAGTGATATACTTCGACGCCGTGATGAAGGAGATGCCCACAAAATACAGTATGACCAAGCGTGACCTGGAACTGTGGCAGAGTAACAAGACTATTTGCTAGCCATCCCAATAGATAACTTGGGCCAAAAGATTGGGCCTCGTCAATTTAGTGTTGTTCTTGGATATAGGCTTCGAGTTCCATTGTTCGCCAAAGATAGTCCCTACCCTGTTGTGGTAAAGACATGAATGTTTTCGAAGATCACGTTTTACATTATGCACACGAAGTTGGTCTCAAATTTCGCCATGACCTTGTTCGTGACACCTTGGCTGATATCTGCTTCAGAGTTGGGATACAAGGAAAAACTGATGCATCCTTGGGGTTCCTTTCTCGTGATGGTGGTGAAGCTAGACCGGCTGATATTCTGGTCTTCAACGGGGAAAACGGGGTCTGATACCTTCTTTGATGTTATTTGTTTCACCTTTCATTGGCAATCATCTGCAACATTTCGCCCCTGGGTTGGTTGTGTCTCGTGTTGTAAAGCATAAGCAAAACAAATACCTTGATATTTGTTTAGCTCATGGTCACAGCTTTGGCACCTTGGCTTTTACGACCTTAGTCGAACTTAGTGAGAAGACTATAGAGTTCTTAAAACGGTTGACAAACTTCCTTGTTAGGCATGATGTTATTTTTAAAGTAGGCATTTTTTTTCCATAGATTAGGAGTAGCAGTTCAAAAAGGAGTTGGGGCTTAGCTTGTTGTTAGGCTCCCAAGTATTATTTTGTAAATTTTAAATATAATACAAAAATAAAAATAAAATAAAAAAAAATAAAATATTTATAAGGATAATAACATAATTTAAAATAAGTAAAAGGTAACTTAGTCATGTAACCACATTAAGAGCTTCCACAATCATGAAGTTATAAGTTATATTTGAAAAAAAGTCAGGCGCAGTCGGGGTTGCTAAAGGTACCATAAGTTAAAAAAAGCTATAATAGATCCCCAAATTTGGCTACCCAGTTTGGCTATTGTCAAATATAACTAGACGTAATTTAGAGTGCGTTTAGAGTTAAACGTTAACATTAATTGCGTCTGAAAATTGGACACAAATAGATAATCTGAAAATTGGACGCAAATAGATAATCCGTCTATATTTTAAAAGTAGTTATTAGTTCCTTTTGGTTTCAAAAGGAGTTATTACCTCCTTTTGGTTTCAATGAAACATAATTATAGAATCCGTCTGATATAGATGTTAATTATACGTGTGTCTGCGTTTGGATTTTGGTCTCATGACCGTGTCACGGCTATAGTTAAAAGCCAAATTTGGTTTAGCTTTTATAGCACCTCATGATTGTAGAAGCTCTAAGATAATGGATGGATGGGCCAATCACCTAGGGTCCCCTTAAAATAGGGCCGATGATCACCAATGAATTTTTCCATTCCAAGCACAGTAGCTCCTGCCTAACCTGCAGAACTAAGATAATCCACTAAGTCAGCCAAACCTGAAGACTGTTCTGGGACCGTAATGTCATTAGTAAGATACCTGAGAAAAATAGTCTGGGGCCTGTGCGTGCAGATGCAGGTGTAAGCATTTGCCTTTATCAGTTTGGTATGCTGACTGGTTGATACCTCGTTCTTTTTTTTGCCTCCCCAGGTTCACGCAGATTTATGAAGAGAGGAGCTCCAACCCGAATCTTTGAGAAGGTAGTTCATGTGCATAGTGAGAACAAATTTCATCAAACTGACCCTCTTAAGTTTGGATATCCCACTTTCATTCTGTTTTTATGATAATTGCATAGCTATTAAAGAGATTCAATTTGTTATTAATTGCACTTTCACTTTAAACAAATTTGCTATTAATACAATTTGTTTTTATTAATTCATTTGGAAATGATGTTGCTAATTGGATGCTAGAAAACCAACATAGATATATACAAATTTACGTTCGATCTGACCCTTTGATGTCTCTCGGGTATATAATCTTTTTGGTTCACAAATTTATTCAAACATTAGCGCCAAGAGGCACCATAAGTACATTCGATACTTGTCCAGATACCAGACAAATGGCCAACTCAGCATTGTGCATGCAAAAATTTAATTCACTATTGGTATTTCAATAAATTACAAACACTAGGACAACTTGATGAGCTTAGATTTCATCCTGTATCACCATTTGTGGCTAATAGACTCTGAATGTTAAAGATTGGCACTCCAACTTAGAGCGGATCGATTAGTGTACAACATGTCAATCTGACTCAGGTACCATTATCACAGGAGGAATCACCTTGGCGCTTTTTTCGAGACTATTGAAGTTGCTCGAGAGACTAGAGGAGAAGAAGTTTCTTCACTTTTTGCTAGATGTAAACAGGCCATAGGTTTTGTAGCAGCCCTGTCAGGTACTGCAGGTCATATATGCTTGCACTTGAGCTGCCAATTTTCATCATTCTTATCAAAAAGCAAAAAGCAGAAATGGAGGTTACAATATTCTATGTGTGCCCAACTTAAAACATAGTTTTGATAATTTTGTAAAGTGAGATTCAGCGTTTTAATTTTGTGTAATGAAAGATGTTATTCTCGTATTGTTTTTACAGCAAGCATTTGTCCTGAGCATATGCTACCAGATAACGTCATTCCAACAACTGATGTGAAGACTGCTTTAGAGGGTGCCGATTTTTTCCCATATGTTGTTCTTGACTTCTTGTGCAGGTCTGCTATATTCCAGTGATGTTGCAGGAGTGGAAATTGCAGGTGCACTAAAGAATGTTCTTGCTATATCAGCTGGATATGTTTATGGCAGCTCTTCTTGCACAAAGGTTGTTCAGAGATACGTTGGTTAGCGACAAAGGTATTCCATTATTGTTTTCCTTCCAGTTTTTTGAGAATTATTTTTGTCTGACAGGATCAAAGTCTAAATTGGATGGTTACTGAATTTCTCTATTTTTCTCTGTCTATGAAAGAGTCAGGTACTTGCTGCCCTGGTCAGCGAATTCATATTGGCGATGGATGGTTGATAGCTTGTTCCTAACAGAGGTAAACGTTGTATCCATTCGTACGTATTTGTCGCTTCACAAATGCCTGACTCCACTATGAATCTGTGGAGCAATGGTAGCGCGTTTGACTCCGAGTCAGAAGGTTGCATGTTTAATTCACGTCAGATTCTCGAAACGGTTTATAACAAAACTACTACGCGGTTCCTTCTTTTCAGATGCAACTTATTTATTCATCATCTTCATGTCTGAACTGCTTTAACTTTTTCTTTGTTTCTTGAGCCTAACCTGACTGGGATATGTTCTATGTAAGATCCAACCTTTGCTATCGTACGATGCTACTTTTACTTTTTCTTTACTTCTCGAGCCTGGCCTTGGGGAATGTTTCAGAGCAAGCATTATGCAGCTGAATTTCATGCAGTTGCTCGAGCTGTGGGGGTTGCAGAGTTTGTCTTAGGTAGGATTTATGGGGGGGAATGGAAAAAGATTAGAAACCTGAAACGCAAATGCAAATCCATTAGAGATCTACTCCAATGGGATCAAACAGGAGAGATTTTTTACCTAAAGATTAATCATAACCATGGCAGCCACCCTTATCTTTTCTTTTAAGAACACTATCCAATTATTTCATCCTTTTCTCACTGTGTACTGCAGTGATAAACCTGGGCAGCATGACTTCACAGTACTTAAGAAACTTGTACTCCCGATGGGTCAATTCTTAGAGCTATATACCCTGGGAGACCAACCCGAGATTGTTTATTCACTGAACCTGTTATGGATGAGAAGAGGTAATTCCTTTTCATTGTACTTTGTAGCTTACAATATAGTATTTTGATTCTACACTCCCTACTGAAAAGTAAGAAATCCACTTTGCACCTCCAGTATTGCTAACCTAGATTGTTCGATATACAATTGAAGTAAGTAGTTAGTTTTTGTTCTGGTTCATGCCTGACGTTTGCTGAAGATTTGGAATCTGAATAGTCACTCTGGAGTTCTGGGCATTTGGAACGTGGTCATGCATGGATGATTCTACTACTGAACAGAGTAATACAAGTTATGAATTAACAGGGCAGATCAGTTCTAGTGATGTCGAATATTTTGAAGATGTTTCCGGGAATTCATGTACAGATTCGAGTATTGAATTTTATTCCAAAGAAATACGAATTTCTCTGTACCGAAGTTCTTGGTGACCTGCCTTTGTAGATATTAAATCTTGTGCACTTATTATCTTCCCTTTTTAATCTATTTATCTCTATCGGCCTAATAATATACATGGAAATCATGTTTTTTTTGGAGCGTATGCAAGTGCAAACCCAAAGATGTGTCGGAGAAAATAGAGTTTTATTGTATTATTTTTGGGCTTAGAATGATTTGAACTTGGGACCTATAGGTCATTAAGGTTTACTAACTATTTCCACTCACTTGCAGCGCCCCGCACCGAAACACAGGGTTTGGGCTTGGGCTTGGGCTTCATAGTGGAAGATTTATCTATTTTGTCAAAATCATTTTCAATTATTGTTAAAACAAATTTATAACTAATTTTTATTTCTTCTTAATGGTTTTGTTAAACTTTGGGCTTTTGACCTACGAGAAATTTATTTGCTTAATTTTAATTTAATTCCTGTCATAATTCGCAACATAATTTGTGTCTTAATTGGTGTACTGGTTTAATTCTATATTTTGCCTATAAAAGAAAACGAATTTCTGATTTGCAAAACATCCCATAACAGACTACTATCCCTAGCTTTTTTCCCCACTTTTTTATTTTGTCGTGCGCTTTGTTTTTTTATTTCCCTTCCTAAATCTTGCTGCTAAGTTCAGAGTGTGGGTAATTTGTATTGTGCTTATACTAGTTATATCGGGCAGTTCTATCATGTATACATCTTTAATAGCTCTTCGTGCGATTGTGTCGAACTGTGCTTTCAATTCAGTTGATTATTTTTTTGTATTGCTAGATTCATCCAACAATTGTTGTTTCATTGTTATGGTTCCAACAAGATTACACTGTATTCACTGAAGAAGTGGTTCAAAGGTGATGATAACATTATCACTACCTCATGGGATATTGTAATTTATTTATGATTCCTTGATTATTATTCTTTTCAGATTTGATACTACGTATGACATTAAAATATCATTTCTCATTTTCCGTTAGTATCTCCTGGCAAATTTGAAGGGTGCCTCCAAAATAATTTGGAACTACTAATTTAATCCCACCCAAAGAAGGCGATATTGGGTGTCTTAAAAATAAATTGTGTCCTTCTTACCTTTTACTATAATACTAATCCTAAATCAATTATTTTCAATTTTATTTACATAACCTTTTCGTTTCCTTCTTCTTGTTTTTCTGTTATTAGTGGAAAAAAATAATAATTTTGAATACCAGATATTGTCGATTATTTCGTCGTTAATCGTCGATACTGGAACCAAATCATCTCGATGACTAAAACTCGAGTTAAACATACATCACGGAAAGATGATCTAAATGATCCAGGATTGTGATTAGAGACAATGAAGAAGATGAATAACAGTCTCATGAAGTAGACGATATTCCTGAAGTAGATTCGCCAATTATATCTGAAGTTCAAACTCTTCGTGAGCTTAAAATGACCAGAATAAGGTTAGTCTCTATCAATTTTTAGGTTTTTATTACTTGAACTGAAGAAATTGGTAGAAAAAATTTCTAGGGTTTACAGTTACATGACAGAATCGGTAGGTATAAATTAGCAATTATCTGCCGATTATGCATGGTGTTCCTCATTTCTGAAGAACATCAACCTTAATTGGTAGGTAGAATTGATTGTTAGCTACCAATTATTTTCTGTAACTTCAATTCTATTTTTCACCCTCAATCGTTCAGAAGTAACTAAATGTTGGAGTAAAGGTTTTGTGGGTATATCTCTTGTAAACCCTCACTAGACAAAACTCGTCCACTAGTTTGGCTTACTTCTCTTGGTTGGCAGGTTGATATCATCAATAGTCTAGCAAGCTGGGTTTGTAGATGGTTTGATAATTTGTTTAAAATAACTAAGAAAACTGTGGTTAATAGAGCTATTGTTGCTTGGTGTATATGGACTGGAAGATGCGAAAAAGTCTTCCAAGACAACATTGTATCTCCAGATATTATTATTAACAACTGCAGGAAATTCTTGGATGATCAAAATGCTAGGATTGTTATTAATCCTAGAACTATGTTAAAAAGTAGAAATGATATTTATTGGTTACCTCCTCCTAGGGGTGTTTTTATTATGAACTCTGATGGCTCATATCATGATATTACAAAGACTGGTGGCATTGGTTTAATAGTTTGAAATTTCGCAGGTTCATTCAAGGGAGCTAAGTGCATCTACCTAGATGAAGCAACAGTGCAGGACAAACAAAGTATAAGAGATAGTGGGAAGCTGTAAATTAGGCCAGATCTGGAGCTGGAAAAAGTTTTTTTTTCAAATAGACTCAAAGCTTATGGTTGATGCAGTAAATTCAGAAGTTTTCATCATAGACTGTAGACTCCATAATATGGTGAAAGACATCAAATTTATTTTTAGAAATTTTAGCTCATGGCAGTATAGTTATGTGCCCATGGAGATAAACAAAGTAGCTGATATAAGTCAAACTAGCTAGAGTAGAAAGAAATAAGTGCAGTCTGGAATCAATCTCCTCATAGTAATATAATTGTTCAATTACTAGAAGACATGGATCATGCAAACTTTTGATTATCTTAAATCTTTTTTTTCTTGTTTCAAAAAAGTAAAAATAAAATAAAAAATAAAGAGATAAAGGGTAAAAGAGAAGAATTATTCAAGGAACACCATGAGTACTAAAATTTGAATCTTACTCATAAATACCAAGAGAAGAAACCCAAACAAGATTCTTTGGAGAATGATAAGACAAGAAACAGGAAGAACATAGTAGCAAAGAAAAAAAACACACCAAATTTATATAATCAGATTTATTATTCTCATTGATAATGATATCTTCTTGGTTTTTGATTCATTATCATTAAGTTCTTCTTCTTCACATTATCCTCCACTTTCAGTTTTTTTCTCTTTCAGTTTTTGATTCATGATTATCAGTTGTTTTGGAAATGGCTAACATAATGTCAACTGGCGCTCAACCCTTATTTGGATGTAAGCCGTTAGATTTGGACCCAGATACTATTTGTTTATATGTTGAGGACTGGGTGTAATTTAATTTATATTTTGGGGGTGTAGACAAAAAACCTCTTACTTTTATTATTTTCTTTTTATTTTATTTTCTCTTCTTTAGGTGATCGATTTTAAATTTATTTATTTTTGTTATATTTATTGGGATGAGGTACTCTTTAGAACGTCCACAGTCATCAGACCATTCCCAAAGACCAAAGAGTAAAAATTTTACTCTTTGGTCCTCCCCAAACGTAGCGGGTTAACGAGTAAAATTGATCGGGGGTTTGTGTAAGGTAGCGCCTGTAGTTGGGCGGTTGTCTAAGGTAACGTCTCAACACATGGGCGTACGTCTAGGAATACGTTTGAATGGGGCGGACCAGTAGATCAACGCTTGATGACAGGCGTAACCGAAAAGAACGCCTGATGATAGACGCACCCCTACACGCATGTCCCAAAGACGGACGTTGTCTTGGACGAACGTCTGATGGGCGAAGTCATAGCCAAACACGCGTATTTTTTCTAACACGTCCATCTGGTACGTGAAAATGGTGAGACGGGAGGACGCTTAACATAATGTCTGGTATATCAGGCGCTTCCCTAGAAGAACGCCCGTCTCACCAGGTGGACGGTTGGGTGAGCGCCTGTCTGTGGCGGACATATATGTTCGTCTTCAGCCATTTTTCTTCTGCAATTTCTCCTGAACACTCTCTTTATCTTGAGAAACTCCGCCCGCCCACCACAACAACATCAATTTATGAGAAATCTCCAAAATCAAGCTTAACCCCTCATCAATATTGCAAAGGCTGAGTTGATTGGATACCAACTATTTCAAATCAAGATTACTTCAAAGGAAGGTAATAACCTTAATCGTTACTATAATTTTTAATGGATTTTAAAGGTTAACATTGCATTGTTTTGTTTACTAATTTTGTATATATTAGTCATATGAACATAGCTAGATAAATAAGGTTTAGAAATTATAATTTTGGAATTGGGTATAATACTAGGGCTTACATGTAAATTGGGTATAAAAAAATTATGTTAATTTTAGTTGAATTGAAGTTAAAATTGATTATGAGAATTTGGGTATAATTCTAGGGTTTATGAGAATTTGTTGAATTGAAGTTAAAATTGATTAAGTATTTTGTTAATTTTAGTTGGGTTGTGGATAATTATATGATTAATTGAATAATATTATTATTTATCAAATATGGGAACTTAATTATGTTGATTTTTACTTAGCCGTAAACTTTACGCAGATTCTAAAGATGAACAGAAATAGGAATAGAGTTACAAGATCAGGCCGAATTGGAAACTTGAATCCAGCATCAACTGAATCTGAAAGTGGTGTAGTTGTTGATCCAGCAATCTTTATTGATTTGGTGAATGAGGAAGTTCAATCACCAGTGATTGATAACGAAATGTCTGTTATAAGGGATTGAGCAAATTTGTTGGTCAGGACATTGACCCATTCGATTGATGCTGGGGAGTTGATGAGTGTTGAAACACAACGGGGAGTTCTACAAGTGCTTAAGGAGATAACAAACTTTCTTCTGAAGAGAATGTTGGTCGCCCCACCTGAATGAATTATCTAGATAGATGTTTTTATCTTTTAAGCGTTGTTGGTTATGGTGTTGAACCTTATTTGTACTTTTATTACGAATATGAATCTCTTAATTTAGCTTGAATTAGTTGCTTGTAGTATGTTTATATTTTTTATTTAGGAGAAGAGTAGATAGGCGAAAAAATGAGTGCTTGGTAAAACAAAATTCATCTAAATTAATTAATTTTACTCGAAATTTAAAAAGAAGTTCATTAACATTTAAGATAACAATATATCGGTTAAAAATAAACTGATATTAATATTATTAGCTCATAAAAGTTGAAACTGAAAATGAGAATGTTTATAAGAATGCAAATTTTTAGGTTTCAGGTATTCCAAGAATCCTTTAAGGTTGGCTTCTCCTTCTCTGCAAAATGTCTTCCTTCCTAAGTTCGATGTACTCCTTTGTTACCGGATCCAACCCGGAGACATCCATCATCATTATACGAAACTCTTCGTATGCTTCTTTCTTTGCATCAAGTTTTTCTTTCCTAGCTTGTTTTGCTTTAAACTTTGCCGAAGACTCAGTTAGTTTTGCTGTAAACTCGGATTCTCTCTGCGACATCTTCATTTTTGTTTGTTTTGCGTATTTGGTGTTGAAGTTTTGTTGCTCTTTAATAATAATTTCCATCATTTCCTGTTGGCCACTCGATTTTGCTCTCACTGTTTTCTTCTGTCGTTTCGCCTCTTTTTTTCCAATTTGACGGTTATATGTGTTAGGTATATATCATATGTCTTCATAGCCACTGGAATTGTCTTGGCTTGTTTCTTGTATTTCCCGGTTTTCATCACCGCTTTCAGAATCTTCCTCAGCTTGTGATGAATCGAAAACAGTTGTCTGTCGTCGTGAATATTTTATATTTTCTAACATAATTGCGTAGCACTCTTCATGCTTAAATCTTTTGCCACAATTAGCTTCCTTGAAAAGCCTCCTTACTTCTTCAATCTGTTTTTTTAATAAAGTTTAGTGGAGGATATACAATTCAAAAAAATAATGTAATCGTCAAAATTAAATGGGTACTTACCTTTGTTTCTGGGCCCATCCAGTATGGTGTTCACGTTCCACTTCCGCCTCTTTTGCAGAGAAAAGTGCCACATCTTTACTTATTCCCTGAAATCGTTTCTGAATGGAGGTCCAAGTGCGCTGTGGCAGTGAAGGTATGATTTCTTTCATCCCATTTAATATACGAGACTATAATTTTTCTTCTGATTGATCAGAACCAATACTACAATCTTGAGATATTGACAAATGAATTTTTCACATCTTCAAATGTAGTAAAATTTGGACCTCGTGGTTTTGGTGCCATAATTCTAACCGATTTGGAGAAAAATATATGAAAAAGAACTAAGTTTTTCTCGAATACAAATTAGATAACAATGGGTTTAGTAAAATGAAAATGGATTAGTAGTCCATCCATATATAGGTATGTCAAAATATAGCCGTTACAACGGTAACATATCTCAACGGCTACCTGGATAGGCGCTCGTCCAGAGTAAAGCCCCAAAACAGGGCGTACACATAGCTGCACGCTTACAAGAGCTCCATGGCAGGTGGAGGTTTAGGATAATGCCCACACTTAGGCGGAGGTTTAGGATGACGCCCACACTTAGGCGGAGGTATAGGAAGACGCTTGATTGGGACAGTTGATTTGGTTAACGCCTGTCACTGGGCGTGCTCCTACTGTAACGCTTCGCTGGACGTAACGTTGGATGAACGTTTCATCAGGCGTAATTTTGGTTAACGCCCGTGTTTTGAAACGTAATTCTAGCTGCACGCCTACCACCAGACGGATACCTAGTTGCACGCCTATAGTCAGACGGTTAACTAGATGCACGCACGACTATACTTCGTTTGATCCAGAACTCAGACCGTTTTGGTCGTGAACAGTAACAAATCAGGACCAAAGAGTTTATACTCGCACCACTACGTTTGGGTTTTGACGGACCAAAGACCAAATATGAGTTTGATCTGTTATTTGGTCCAACGACTGTGGACACACATATATACCTTTTTTTTAATAAATTAATTTTTATCGAATAATAATAATAAAAAAAAAATTTATTTTATATCACGAGAAATTAACTGTTACGCTGTTCCAATAATAAGAGGTATAAAAAGTCAAGGGTTATTTGTTTGGCCGACTCCAACTTAGAAAAGCAAAACCTAACGAGGAACAGAAAGGAAAAGCAAAATGGTACGCAAATTTCTCGCAAAAGTCTTTCTTCTTTCCACATTCATCTCACAGTGGTGCATTCATCATAATGCAATGAATTATGGTTCACCGAAAGTTCAATCATACTGATAGAGTTTTACTGTTGTAACTTGTAAGTGATTGGGCGTCAAGTGATATAAAACTATTATCGTAGGGGAGACAATAAGTAGTTACCAGACAATTTAGTCTAAACAGCAGCAGCAACATTTTAATAGTTTTCTTTATTCAGCATGTGATAATTTTTTTCACAAAATACATGTTTGCACGGGTAGTAATGATTTCTCCTGTAAATGTCGATGCGTACGTAAAGTCTCCTTTTTATCCTTGTCCTTCCCCTTCCCCTCCTTTGATAATGTTTGCTCTATGCAGTCAGTTAGCATTAATTTGTTTTGAAGCCTGATATAGGGGCTCCAATATCAGAGGGGTTCCAATAATAAAATGAAATATGGACATTATGAAGTAAAACTCAAAAACCTCTTATCCATAATATTTTCACAATGCCTAAACCACCCTGATTATTTAATCTTAATTACACTAATTAATTAAAAAATTAAGCTAATCATGATTTATTGAACATAATCTTTTACTTAATCAAATGATTTGAAATTTCTTTTCTTTTGAATTTGTGTTTGGTGGGAAGAAAAACTAGATGAAATTTAAGAATTTTTTTTTTTAAACCCTAGATTTTGATTCAATAAACCATAGTAGCATTGAATATACCTCTAACTTATACTCTTGATCTTTTTATGGCTCAAATTTGATGAAATCAAGATTTGAAAGATTGATTTTTTGTTGTTCAAAGAAACTTACGGTTGCGTTTCATGTCGAACCCAACCGTAACACCAAGAACACTGAAGAACACCATTTTTGCCCAAATTTACGGTTGGGTTTTCAACCAAACCCAACCGTAACTAATTTGTTCTTCATATTACGGTTGGGTTATTAAACAAACCCAACTGTAACTTCAAATGTAGGAGATGAAGATTCAATTAAGATTTACGGTTAGGTTTTCAACCAAACCCAACCGTAACTAATCTTTAAACCCCAATCGTAAAATTAGATAAATATATTTTAAGATTTTTTAATTTCTATCATGTAGAGAATTGAAAAACGAAGCTAACCCAAAAAAAAATGAGGTTAATCGGACATCGTATGAAGGAGTTATGATCAAAACGGTGAAATCTATTTGTATCCAGGAATAGTAACGGTTGGGTTCGCCAATAAACTCAACCGTAAATTTGGGCTCAATAAGCCCAACCGTAAGTTTTCTTCGGTGTTCTTGGTGTTACGGTTGGGTTCGACATGAAACCAACCGTAAGTTTCTCTGAACAACAAAAATCAATCTTTCAAATCGTGATTTCATCAAATTAGTTGATGTAATTTAGTTTTATCCGGATTGTCATCACTACTACTTTCTACACATTTATTAGTATTCTTCATCACGAAATTGAGAGTTTAATCGGCGATAAAATTTTGATTCGATGGAGAAATTTGATTAAAATAGAGAAGGAGAAGATATGGAGGAGATGAAAAGATTTTAATTAAAGGATAAATTTATCTTTTTTTATTGGATAAAGGGTAAAATGGACATTTAACTTTACCCCTAGGACATCTCTTAACGGAAAATTGGACCACCTCACCTCATAAAGGAGCCCCTCTATTGATATTGGAGCTCCTATATCAGGCTTCTTTGTTTTAGAATTGCAGTATTACAATTGAATGGCCAAATAAGTAACACAATTGGGTATGATCTGCTTGAAATAGTGAACCGAATGGCTTTAAATGTTTCAAATGGGATATCAGGTGGGTACTTTCCTGTAAGATATTTACTACCCAAAAAATACAGTATAAAATTACTGTAGTTCATTTTTTGTTATTTTTTATGATGATGGAGGACTTTAAAGTCAAGTTTTCTTTCTTGAAGATAAATAGTAAGAAATGAGATTTAAGACGTTTACTTGTCCAAAGTCTCTGACATATTTACTGTATCCTTTTATAGATACGCAAGTAACCCTAAATATGCTATTTGTGTATGTCCTTTCAACCCATTACCATACTTTCACTATTTACAGGAACTTAGTACCTAGACTAATAGGCCTGTCATCCATCAATCCATGATAATCTTTATTTTACCCCATACTCTTTCTCTTTCAAAAATCACCATGGGAGATGGAGGAGAATCCTGTACAGTAAAAACTAAAAGAGAAGGGAGATTTGTGGTACATGAGCTACAAAAGCTCACTTGTTTCACATCATAAAAAAACTGCTTCATGTGGTTCCCCACACTCCTATTATTATTATTATTACTATTATTATTATTATTATTATTATTATTATTATTATTACTTCTTCTTCCAAATCAAATACTGTTTCAGAACAATTCGTACACTGCTGGAATGGCCCCCGTAGAATCGACCTGGAATGACAAGTTCAGCTGCAATTTTTAAGGACCCATGCACTGACAGGCCGTAGTACAGTAAATTCATATGCCTTCAGTTCAGATTTTGTATCCACCCGTTGATGACTCCAAAGAGTCAAGAAGGCTTATATATATGGTCAATGCCGTACTACCTTATGGTCAATACCGGCATGGTTCTCTATGCCGGTAATATCTAAAGAGAAATCAAATCTTAAGGTAAGCTAGGCAGATATTTCAGCAGTAAGATGATGGATTTTTAGGTAGTAATATAATATCCTAAAAATTATGGATAAACAAAATTGAGTGCTTTCGGTAGATCTTTCACCCAAATCCTAAAAACTGTAGTCAGTGTACGTTATTGGTGAAGTGTACGCTGTGGAGAAAACTGGCACACTCTCCTCCTCCAAAGCTTAATGCTTAAAATAGGGAACTATTAACTCTCTTATTTGGAAATGCTTATCTAAGTGTGACTCTGCGTATGTATGGAGTGGTTGGATCAGTTGGAAGAAGCATTACTACTACTGGTTGTGCAAATTGATTCATTTCCTCACTCTCTTCAACTTAACCCAAGCAATGTGTTGCATGCGTCTTATTTCTTCCGTTTTTATTCGAGATGTATTTCATCATGAACGGATACCTTCAAAAGGGTATGAATGATAATTATTGAAAAATGGTACATCTCTTGAACTCTAATCAAAATCTCTTGAACTCTAATCAAAACCGAAATAGATTTTGTTGAAAAAATATATATTTTGGGACGACACGTAACGGTAAATAAAGCTCAATGATTTTAAAAATATCCAGCAATAAAATCATTTTTAATTGTCCGATCATGCGGGTGGGACAGTAAGATTTTGCCATGGCTTCCCCACTGAATTGCTATAAAAAATCCCGAATATTTGATCTAATTGCAGCCAAGGTGTAAACTGATGAATGCTGGATATCAACAGCTGGTGCTGAGGTAATGCAGACTTGAGTGGCCCCCAAAATTCAGGAGGGGGTGGGGTTAGGGATGTGTACTTATTACTCTATTTTTGATTCCCGTAAAATCCATTTATTTTTCTTTCCATAACTCCACATACTATTAGTAGTAGGTTGTCGATCAAATCCAAAGACGTTACATTTGACAGATGTACCTCCCCCGCCATTTCTCACTTTTGCCCAAATGCAGTACTGTGGAGTGCTGTGCACGAGTGACATCTCGTGGGGAGGAACTTAAAGTCTCTTTTTTATGGCTAAGGCATTACGCTACACAGTGTCATAAATTCTTATGCCCATTATCCAAATCTCTCTTTATCTCTACCCTCTAGGCCTCTACCAGCATTGAAATCAATCACCGATAAGCTTTTTCAAAATTTTCCCATGCTGAAGTTAACACATAAACTTACGATCACTTGAAAGTGGATAAAAGGTTATAATTTTTTTTCAGTATAATTTAGTATCGACGAGTTTCAAACTCAGATCACCGATATCATCATTTAATAACTTTATAACTATACTATATTGACATCGGCTCATTACTTATACATATCTAGTGCCCTTGAGGAAACCATCCAAACTAACGAAAACATCATATACGATTTAGCGTTTAGTGTATTTAGGTTTGTATCAACCTACATTGGGTGATTCCTGTGAGTAAAATGTGGGACTGGTTCTTAGATTTCTTACACAACTATGTTTACCTTAATTTGTGATGTTTTTGACATGTGAATCTAAGATACGGTAAAAGCATAATAGTATACAGCATATAGTCCGAAAATTTGATTGGTACTTTTTCATGGGAAGGGGCTTTTGATGTATACGCAATTCTCGAACATTATTTCTTTTCCAATTCTTCCGGTGATGAATTGTCAAATCACAAAATATTTATCTTCATTCTGTTGTACAACATGTTTGATCCTGATCCCATAACCATTTTTAGTTCAGTCACGGATCGGACCCTACTACTCCCTTCGCCTAAACGAAGATGCGAAGATGCCAGTGAGACCGCGTTTTTTAACATCATCATTTGATACCACTATGTGTCATCTTGATCCACCATAGATTTTCTTTCTCACCCTATCTCACCCGGAAAAAATAGGAGGTCTGCTTTAATAGAAATTTGACATATAAACGGTGTTAAGTTTTGATGTCAAAAACGGGTCTCTTTAGCATTTTTGTTGCTTAAATGACAAAAATATTTTCACATCTGAATTTGATCTTTCTTTTTACCGACAGTAAAATTCTTTGGGAAAACATTTTTAACCATGAATTAAACGTGCTAAGAAGAAGAAGTTGGTTTGGTTTCCTATCATGTGTTGAAGAAGTAAAGAAGAAGTTGTACGTAAGCAATCACGATAGCTTAGACTTTACCCAAGAGAATCATCATAAAGCCAAAATGAAAAAATATTAATAAAACTTCACTTGTTAGTTTTTGCCCAACTAGTACTGAGTCTAAAATTTGGTCCCCGCCGTGATAACATCAACCCTGGATTTTTATGCGTGAGGGAGAAAAAAAACCTGACTAGATACATTTTCTCCAACAAAAAAACAGAAAACAAAACAAAAAATAAAATTAAAAATTCATTGGATATTTTCAAGATCGATAGTCACTGCTATTGATGCCGAGCTGAGCTGAGATAGTTGGGACCATGAAGCTGCTGCTGCTGCTGCAAAATGTGGATTTTGAAATTGAAAATGACTATGATCAATTTGGCAAATCTAAATTAACACCAAATAGTCTGAATTTTTTTGAATTTCCTCCTCCTGCTCTTGCTGCTGCTGCTCCTATTTTCATTTTCTCATCAACTGCTGCCTCATCTTTATTATGTCCAACTGCAAAATGAAGCCAAAATTAATAAAAGAAAAATGTGAGATAAAGAGATAGGGAGTGTAGTGTGGGGTATATACCTGCATGAAGATAGGGAGTTTGATATAATAGAGGCACATGGTGATTATAATGCTGAAGAGGAGAAGTGTGTGAAGAAGGATAAGGTCCATGGCGATGATGTTGCTGATGTTGATGTTGATGGTGGTGGTGATAGAAATTAGCTTGGTTCCATGTTGAATTAGTTGTTGTTGATGATGATGAATTTGAATTACAATTAGAAGTAGAATTAGGAACCACTTGCGATGAGCAGAATTGATCATCTGATGTTGCTGCTGCAGGTGAATTGCGACGTCTCCATCGAATAAACAAACGTTCACCATCGAAACGACGACGTTGAAACATAACAATGTCGCCGGCATCAAGATGTTTTTCTTTAACAAATCTACTCCATCCTTTAGTTAATACATAACTCTGACTACTATTCCAATAAGAATAACGAAATCTCCAATCTTTACCCGATTCATCTTCAAAACTTAGTAATGAATCATGACCACCGAGTGGTAAGTATTTCTCTGCATGCTGTTTTGGTATAACTAATCGATTCAGTTTACCCACATCACTTGGTGTTAATGGTTTTTCAAACATATGTTCTCTTTCTTCTTCTTCTACTACTACTACTACTTCATTTCCTGGTCTTCCACCTGACTCTTCTCCTTCTTCATCATCTGAGATTACTGATTGTTGTGTCCTAGACATACCTGCTGCTGCTTCTTGAGAAGCATGATACCAAACAACTTGGTTTTGATTTGCAGCACTACCCCAGTGATGCAATTGTTGGTGCTGGTTATGACGATCATGTACAATTAGGTGGTCTTGATGATGATCCATAATGGGTTGAGTTCCATATAATCCTTCATGAGGTAGTTGTGTGTAAAATTGTGTGTTTCTTGACATTGTTTGCTGTTTTTTGCTGTGTGAGAGTATTTTGGAGAGGACCCTTTTTATCTCTTTCTCTAGGGAGAGAAGTAGAGAGAGGAGATGTGTAGATGTAGAGTGTGAAGTGTTGGTGGGGAAGTGCAAACTGCGAATGCAAAGACTAGAATAGTACTTGAAGAAGAGTTGAAGGATTTTGCGTGATGGGTGTGTATAGCAATCATTTAAATGGTGCAAATTTCAATAAAAAAAATAAGTTTGGTTCAGTAGAAAATGGAGAAAGTCATAATAAGATTGGTTGAAAATTATGCACCTGCATTGAGTTTGAGATAGGGAGAGAGGAAAAGGGTCAAAATTGTTTGAATAAATGTATGTTGTTGGTTTGTTTTTATAATAACATTTGATGTCAGGTTTTTACCACTAATAAACTAAAGATTAAGTGCTTGTGGGAAAGAATTTGTGACGTGAGGCAACGATTTTATAGAATCAGTGATTTGATTTTGAGCACTACTACTACTACCTAACCAGATGGACAGGAAGAGGATTATGTTTATAGACAAATTGATCAGTTTCCTAAACATTAATGAATGCTTGTTGGTTGCACTATACGCATAAGTATGTTTATATCTTTGATATCCGATCCTATAGCTGATGATACACATAGAATATATCTTTAGCAAGGGAGTCATGAGTCATGACTCATGTCACATGAATACACAATTGTGGATTCAATGGTAGCAGGGGTGAAACAAAATTCCGAAATTCTACTGTGTCAGGGTAAATAAAAACTCAGATGGCAAGTTTGACCACTTTTGGCACAAGATTTACCAACTTTTATAAGGAATTACCGAATACCGTTGATTTAATGGTGAAAATTGTATTGTTTTATATGGAAGGTAACTCTTGTATTTCTTTAATAACGTTAGATGATAAGTGATGAGAAATGTATATAATTTTCTCCTTTCTTAAAAAATAAAGAGGGGGGGCAAATGCCCTATTTGCCTATACATGACTACATCTAAACAACATTACATAAAACGTGTTGGGAACCTAATGTAGATCGCTTAATGGTTTACATTTGATTATCATTTACAAGTTTATAAGGTATTTGTATTTGCCTAAGATAGATATTTATCACCAACGGATACTTTCAATAATCATCAATGGTAGCTAATAAGAAATAACGTATCTTTTTAATTTCAAACTAAAACTAAATTAGATTTTATGATGAAGATGTACCATTTTGGGACCCGTTGTAGCGACAAATAAAATGTAATACTTTTAAAAATATTCAACATGAATGTAACCGCCCTACCATGTGTCCACAGTTTAAGGTGTTGCTAGTGTCGTGGCAAATTAGATTTTACGGTGACATGCTCTCTCCACGGTAAAGAGCATGTCAGTATTCCTCCAACACATACGAAGAAGTCTAACCCTTAACGTGTTGCTAATGTCGTCATTTTTACCATTTCATTTTCATATGTTAACGCGACTTCCTCTTTGTGTTAAGCATCTAGACACTAAGACACCCATACAGATGATGTCGTGATAGCATTTTGAGTGTTAGAGTCATGCACTAAGTATAGGGATCGTGGAGCCAACACTTGAATCTGCAAAAAAAAAAAGAAAAAAAAAAAGAAAAAAATCCCTGGCAGCAAAGATCCCTTGCTTTTCCAATAGAAAGTGTTAAAGAACATGAGATAAGATCTCTTCCTCCTCTATTCAATTCTAGTAGTAGTAATATTGAAGTTATAATGTCCCTTTTCTCATTAATTTCTTTAGAGCATTGTACTCGTGTTACAATCTTGTCCACTCACTTATCCATTTAATCAAAAATTTGTCCCTCTCATCAAATAGTATATTGTTTTTATTGCAATCTTGCATGTTAGTTTTCAGACAAAACTCCAATCTCAAAGTACCTACTACTATTCATGGACATATTTCATCCAACAAGACCAAAAAAATTAGGTTCTACATCTACTTAAATGACAATATTATCTATCTCTTTTGCCATGTTAGCCTATTTGAATGTTGACCATTAAATTAGTCTTATGATGATCAGATTATTTGTATTAAGAAGTATATAGAACTTTGTGCCAAGAACGGTGTATGCATGATCGAGCGACTATATTTTTTGTCTAGGAGATCGGAAATATCATTTGGGATCAAACATGACCTGATTTACCCAATACGATTTGATATTTTGTTGAGTAAACTGTGGTGGTGTTTGTAATTTAAAGGGAGGCAACAAAATCTCATTAGACATTTGAGGAAAGTTATGGAGATAGAATATGAAAAATACATAAATTATTAAAATTCTTTAAGTTCCAAGGAAAACCACCTGGTTTCTTAGCCAATCCTTTCGCTTTACTCCACGTGTATAATTTATATATGCTGACTCTTCGTTTCTTTTTTTTTTTATTTTTTTTTAATGGAATCTTTTTTAATTTCTTCCGTTTAGGCCAGAAACTTAACATCATATTCGGTTTAAGGAATTGAAGGTTAGGTAATCTAATTTCTATGGTATAAACCTAATTTTTTGAACTAAACAAGATAAATTAATTTTGTGTAATTAAGATTTTTAATTCGTAAGAATCTTATTTCTTCTAAAATAACAGATTTCTATTATACTAGTCCAATATTACAATAAAATTGAATTTTGGTAAAAACAAAGGTAACTGAATTACTTTAACCAAACATTTTTTTTTTTTAAATTGAACTCAATTATCTCGTAATTGAATTTTCTGGATTCTAATTTTTACAACCAAAAAAGGTGTAATGCCTAAAAGATATAGAGTGTGTAGAGTGGCACTGCCACGAGCATGGTACACTCAACTTTAGCTGAGATGATCGAAATTTCACCTTTTTCTGTCTCAGATGTAAAGCAAGATAGAATTTTTGCAAGCTTTTCATTTGATTCGTTTCAGATGAACTAAGACCGAAATAGAAGATAACGAAGCCACCCTCACGAATGTAATAACAAAAATGAGATAAAATGTCTTTATATGGTAATAATAATTACTGTAATTATTGTTAAAATGATTAATGTTTTACGGGTTTTCTTTTTTTAAATTTTTTTTATAAAAAGGATAAATATATTAAATCAAAATAAATAATACATCAGTCTAGCATTCCCTTGCTTATTGAAATTTTACAAATAATAGTAGACTTCTAGACTTGAATTTGTTAGTGAATTGCCATGCATTGGAGATTTCAAATTCTAGCTTCCTTTGCCATTGTCTCAGCTGCGGTGTTATGATTTTTGTTTATATAATGGACTTTAGCTGACGACAGGTTTTGCAGAATAGACGTAGCTTTAGTGATGGAACTTTCTGCTTGTCAAAGAGACTTTAAGTTTTTGTTATTGACTAAATCTGCCAGTTGCTTACAGTCTGTTACTATGAAAACCGCTGAAAGAAGATTATTATTTAGCCAATTGCTTGCAGTAAGTAAAGCTTGCGCTTCTGCATGGAGAGCTGACAAGCCCAACCCAATCCTGCTGCAATATGTATAAATTATTGTTGTTGTACCGAGAATAAAATAAATACATAACCCATTGAAAAACTTGGTTGAAAATCTTCTTCCATAAAAGATGCATCTAGGGACGGTCCTGAAAGGTAAGCAGGACAAGCCCCACCTTGGAGCAACAAGGGGTGGGGGGCAACCAAATACATATTTTACATTTGAGCTTTTTCATATAATATATAATTATCGGGGACCTCTATATAATTTACATAAAATATAAGGGTAGAAATTTAATGAGATTAATTAATTTTTTTTGATAAGATATAACAATGGTCTCTAGAACTACACCTAGGTACATACATTAACCTAGATTGTATGCAATTACAAGGGTTCGATAAAATTCAAGCAACCTTGCGGTAACGAGATTAATTAGACTTCAATAGTTTTCTACTTTCTTATTATACTCCCTCCGCCCTAATTTAATTGTATCTTTTGTTTGTATTCTTCAGATTTTTTTTTACCTATTATTATTATCAGATTATTACTGAATTAAATTTGTTATGAAATATAAATCTTTGATTGATGTTAAATTTTATATGGTTGATTGATTTTAGGGAATCAAAGTTTTAATTTATTAGTAGTTGAATTGAATCTGTTTGCATATTACATACATAGTCCAATTTCCAGTCTAGAAACAAAAATTACTGTATTTTTTTTAGTATATATGATGTTTTTGTGAGTTTTCTTAATCTAGGTTATAGATATTTTTTTTTCTTACATTTAGTTAGTCTTTTTTGAGTAGTATAAGATTACCAAAAAATATGTAAAATAATAATTGCCGTTACAAAAAAAAAATCTAAAATTCAGGCAGCCTTCGACTGCCTAATCAGATTTAGTATTAACCTGTAGACAAAAATTTATCCTCTATATACTAAAGTCATAGCTTCCGTTTAAAAGAAAAAAAAGCTCATTCTGAATCTTTTAAAAAAATATGTCGTATAGTGATAAATAATATGAATATATGTAATTAAATCTTCCAATCTTTTTTTCTATTATTAGAATAAAAAAGAATTATTTACTTCGGGTAAAAAGTTCTCAGGAACGATCCTGGATGTATCAATACAAAAATCCAGTATGTAGCGTGGGTTTCTCCTAAGATTTATACTATAAGGGCTGTTGTGACCCACATTTTATAACGCATTCCATTTCTAGTGCAAATGTTAAAATATTATGCCTAATTGTCCTTAGATTCTCACACATAATTTTAACTTTTTCTTTTGAAGCATACCACACATAATTTTGATGGGCATACTCCTAGTTGGTGTAGAATCGCCCTAATGTATTTGTGGTAGTTTATTTTTTTTTTAAGGCAAACCAAAAATGAAAATATTATATAAAAGAAAAAAGTATAATGATCCTATGGTAATTTTAAAAATGAGGAATTAAATTCGTAGAAATTAGGATTCTTAAATTTTCTTAAGCAATAAAGTTATGTAGGTGCCACCTAATGTTGGGTACATCGGATGCACTAGAGTTAGGATCCACAAATCATATTTGTAGCTATTTTTAAAATTATATCTATTTTATAAAAAAAAAACAACCTTATATTACAGAAAAGGAGAAAACCAAAATACATTGTAATAAAATAATGCTCTGTATAACATAGCCTCAACTCACTTTGGTTACTGTATTTAACAAGTAAAATTTTAAATTCTTACTAGAGAAAATTTCTCAATCAATATTCGGTTTTCTTTTTTTTTAATATCTTTAATCCAAAACTCAACAAACAAGATAAAACGAAAAAAAAAATGTTTGCGTTAGGGCTGCATAGGAACCGATCGGAACCGAAGAACCGAACCGGAATCAGATCGAACCGAGAGTATGAGGTACATGGTACATGTATAAAAAAAGAGAACCGAGTACACCCAGGTACCAGGTACATGTTCTACCTAGGAACCGACCTGTACCGGACCGACGGTACCGAATATTTTTAACCTAGTGAAATTGCTTTGTTTCCTGGCTACTCTTTCTTACTACACACAGCTTCTTCCATGGTTATGTGGAAGGGAGATTGGCTCTTCTCTTTGTTAGTGAAGAATGTGTTGGGTAAAATTCCTGTAACAATGAGCAAACCAAACAGAGACTAGAAATGGGTTACTGGTTAGAAAAATAGAACACTGCAAACAATCACACAAAGCATGGAGAGAAGGAGTCGCATGTTCAACAGACTGCCCTTAACTCGATATTTGCCAGGTACACTTTAGAAAAGTGTTGCTATACCTTTAAATTTGACAAATCGAATTCAGGATAAAACCTCCTGATACCAACCCAGTTAGCAAGATTCGTTGGCCCGTTGTGAACTTAACAGAAGAAGATAAAGAAAATAAATCTAGTGCGTACAACAAAGCGAGAAGAGCGGAAAAGACGACGGGATAGTAGCTGCGTCTGAGGTAAGTTGAAAATGAAAATTCTTTTTCTTTTATAGACAACTTGAGAGAAGAGAATTAAATTGTATTTATGAAAAATCTTTTAATTTAATTCTCATTAATTCACATAAATAATAAAACGGTTTTTAATTCACATAAATAATGAAACGGTTTTAATATTTATTATATGAATTTAAAATAAAACCATTAACTCTTGATAGGCACACGCTGGGCACACGCCAGCTCACGCCAAGCATACGACGGCTTACGCCAGCTCACGCAAAACACACGCAAAAAACACACGCAAGCTCCGCAAGCCCGCGTGCGTGCTTCGGTGCGAAGCACCACACATGTGTGAATTTTCCCACTAGCCCATTCCCTTAGTCTATATCCAATCCACACGTTTTTCCCTTAGAAGCAACTTTCGTGGTAATTAGATAGACTTCGTCTTTGGTTTATCCCATGCGGGACAAACCAGAGGTTTCTCATTCACATAGAAGTGAAAAATGGATTTTTTATTTCCACACACAATATAGGCTAGTGACCCTTTGGTCCCATCAAGATAATTTTTGTAACAAAATATTTTTTTGTAAATAAGTAATAAATTCATTTTTAATTCTAACAATCCCCCGCATGAATGAAGAAAGCGATAAATCAGAAAACCGGAAAACGAGAAATACCTCTTAAGCAATAGGTGACCATATGGAATTGAACCTTTGCTTAGTGAGAAGTACCGGAACTACTTGATGGACAGTGAACGCGATGTCTTGAACTGTCATCGTTGGTGTAGTTCTTCAATAACTCCTTACGCGAGATATCTCTCAAGATTTCTGTTAAGTTCACGCCGTTGTGTCCGTTTTGGCCCTGGACATATCCCGTTTCTCAGAATGCTCTAGAGAATCAGCTCAGTTCTCATAGGAAGCGACCCACTTCCTCATTCAGATAGGTGAGTTCTATCAAGAGTGTTAACTGCTACACCCCATTTCAATCTTACATTGAAACTATAGAACTCATTAAGACTTTACAATAAGTCATCCTCACATGCAGTCACACTATCACGTCTACACCATAGGGAAGGGACAGAGAAATTAATTCTCTGATAGTGTTTAATTTTTACCCACCACAAATAGTTGTCTCATTCAAAACCTTGATCTTGGGATCTCCAGTCAGCAAGGTTGTGTATCCTTCATGGCAAGTTTTAATTGATGAGCTTAAGTCCCATCCCCCTCGATGCATTACTAACTATCTCCTTGGACAAGCCTTTCGTCAAAGGGTCTGCGATATTCTCCTTAGACCTCACAAAGTCAACAGAAATAACGCCATTCGAGATTAGTTGTTTTAGAGAATTGTGTATTCTCCGAATATGAATGGATTTTCCATTATAATTGTTATTTTTTTTATATAATTAGCTATTGTAGCTTGACAATCGCAGTGTATAGATATAGCTGGCACAGGCCTATGCCAGAGAGGAATGTCTTCTAAAAAGCATCTTAGCCAAGCGGGCTTCCTCTCCTGCTTTATCTAATGCAATAAACTCGGATTCCATAGTGGACCGAGCGATACAGGTCTGTTTGGAACTCTTCCAAGACACTGATCCACATCTTAGAGTGAAAACGTATCCACTCCTAGATTTGAACTCCTTTGAGTCTGCTATCCAGTTTGCATTACGATGTCCTTCAAGGACTGCAGAGTATCTCTTATAACTCAAACAAAGTTTAGAGTTTTAAGGTATCAAAAATACACTCTAAAAAGTGCATCCCAATGCTCCTATCAAACTGGTTATATTTTCTAAGTACAGATTCAATGTAATGAGATTGACTAAGACTATATATATTAGACTCTCTTCTAATTTTCATCCCTAAGATTTCATCTGAGGGACCTAAGGCTTTCATGTCAAGGTCTCATTCAACATGTTCTTAGTGGAATAAATTACATCTATGGTTGTATCCAGTATAATCAGATTATCAACATACAAGCATACAAACGCACAGGTATTATTCACAAGTTTGGTGTAAACATACTTGTCATATTTATTTATTTTAAACCCATTAGAAATCATTACATGATCAAAAAATTTATGCTCTAAAAGATTTCTCTATTCTAAATCATTTGCCTCTTCAAGGCTCAACTTCATCTTCTTAAAGAAGTAGTGTGTGACACGTAGAAAAGACATCTAGGGGATCAACACATATCATGCGAGATTCAGATTTCAAGGAAAAATAATTTTTCCAAAGAAAACAACATCCCTAGATTCCTCGGCAGTATTCACATCAATTTCTGAAGTATCAGAAGTCGCAACCCTAAACATTTAATCTGTATTGTGTTCAGAATATCACACGAAGACACAATTAACATATTTGAGTTCTATCTTTGTCCTCTTAGGTGGAGGGATAAAAACCTTAGCCAAGCACCCCCCACATTTTTTGGAGTGTGCAAAATAGGATTGCCTATATTTCTAGAATTCATTTGGATATTTATCTGATCCTTTAAAATGTACTTTGTTCGGGACAAAGCCAACTGAGAGGACGGTCTCCCCCCACAATTCGTAGTTATTCCTGAACTAATTCATGGCTTTATCATCTCCTTAGTGGATTATATTTTCACCTCTAGTTTGAACTGAGTTCAAGTCAACTAGGTCTGAAAAATTAATTCTATGGGTTTAGAAATTTTTCCTGGACATTTTTCTTATAAGACATTTTGGCATATTTTAATTTTATGCAAATTTAACCTCTATGTTTACTTTCCAAATTAAATTTGGTAATGCAGCCTATGCTCGCCAGATTGGTCATTGAAAAATATGACCAAGTCTTCTATGTCAAACATTCAATGACACACAAATATAGAAGGAATCAATTTTATTTAATTAAATTGAGGTTACATCAATTTTATAAAACCCTCTGTCTTATAGTTCTTTCCACTGAGTTATACTATTTTTCTCAGATTCATAAATACCCTTATCATCTAAATTACTACAAGATACTAGAATTTTACAGATGTCCGGAACATGAAAAATTTCTTCAATGTGAGAGTTTTGCTAAAAATTGAGCTTCAACCCAACTTCGCTTTTTTCCGCAACCTGTGCTGTGGACGAGTTACCCATATCGAACTTTTCTCCTTCCCCTACCTTCTGATAGGAGGTGAACACATCTTTGTTTCTGTGGATATGCTTGGTAGTACCGGAGTCTACCCACCAGTCTCTCACATTGGTTTCCAGATTGACTTCGGACACTGTACCAAAAAACTTTTCTTTTGATTTTTCATATTAATTTAGCATTATTTTATTTTATTTATCTATAAATAAAATCCTTACGATTTCTATAAAATATTACCTAATTATATTATGAATATGATTTATTTATAATCAAATAATCAACACTCTACGCATGCTCCATGTAAATTCATTTTAGTGCATGATAACTACGTTTTATTATGCGAATAAAAATTGTCTTGATTTTATGCATTAAATTTAGTTCATAAATTTTAGTGCATCTCAACGTTTCATTAAACGTGTCATACTGTTGTTAAAATTTAATGTTTTAACCGTTTTAATAATATCAAGACAGCATGCATACAATTCATATATTAAAAAAATATTATGATTATAATAAATCATACCTGATTATCATGATTCGTCCATATTCAGTTTCTGTTGCTTCCTTTAGAACGACCAAGAAAATTGCCTCTGAAAATTCCGCCATTTAAAGACCAAGAAAACTACTTTCGAAAAACCACCAGAAGCAGATGACCCAGATTCATAATTAACCATGAATTGAACACTTTCCTCTGACGAAAATGAAGAAAACAAACAAACCCCGGATGACCACCTTACTAGGACTTTAAATCCGAGCCCAACCCAAATTAAATGCCCAAGTCCACTTTGTCATCCCTTATAATTTTTGTTGAGCACAAATAATAGTGATGAAAAAAAGCATGTATGCCATATGTGTCATAAGAAGGAGGGGTAAAATGGTCATTTATCGGAATTTCTATTATCCCTACCAATTCTCCCTCACTGATTTTCTATTCGTTCTTTTTCTTCTGGTTATAACTGATAAAATCCTTCATCACCGTTTTTCATGAAACATCATTTCGCCCACGGATCTGATAAGACACAGAAACCAAATCCACAGGATCATCTTCCTTGCAAGATGCTACAAGATGGAATACTCACATCATCTTCTCCTGGTCTTCGACCTTTACTGGACAACCGAATTGCACGATGAAGGGAACTATTATGAAGAAACGGCCAGGCTCATTCAGCAACTTTCGGTGATTCAGCTTTATCTCATAATCCACGATTTTTAATTCATCCAGGCATCCAGCAATTCCGTCAAAACTTTAACAACCTCAAAAGCCGGCACAACCACCGTCGATCTGTTTTTCCGACTAAAACCTTCTTTCTCTGTTGCTCCTCGCTGGATTCTCAATCGATCTCAATCACAACACCACGAGTTCATTTTTTTTTTTTTTTAATTTTATTTTATCAAGGTCTGTAAATGAATGATTAGGTGTTAGTTGTGTTTGATTGTTGTGTTTGATTGGGTTTTGATTGCATCATTTCGATTGGGTTTCCAGTGAACTAAAATGGTTATGTTTTGCCATCGTATGAACTAATGGAACAACAACAATTTGTGCTGAAAGTGATGAAATAGATAAAGGTTCTTTCATGTAATAGAAAAACTGGTTTAAGAATGAAAATGCGAGAAAGTGTTCCAAGAACGCACATTCTAAATGTTAATACAGGTATCGTTGGATCATCTGTAACAGTTACTGTTAATGCTACTTGTTTCACTGATGAAATCTCTGCAACTTCTTCAGTTATAGCCATGACTTCCAAAAGAGAGAGCTTCTGATTCTTAGTTTTTCGAGACCGGTATAAGATGTTGGTCCGGCAACTGTATCATCCCAGAGTTGAGATTTTAGATCTACCCATCCTCTCTGTTCAACTCAACAGAGAATTATTTCCAGGAATTAGGAAAAACATGGAATCTTCGGAAACACACTAAGCCGTCCGTCACCATCTATCCTTCGTCTCTCACTGGTACCCTTGACCGAAACACATATTCTGATATTCTCTTCTACTCTAAATAATTTTCATGTCCAGTCAAATGAAAATTGTTGGATGCAAGTTTTCGTGTGTGCAAACAATTCTCAAAAATTATTTCTCGTTTCCATTGTTACAAAATTAAAAACAAATATCGAGTTAAGATTGTTGGGTAAAATTCCTGTCACAATGAACAAACCAAACAGAGACTAGAAATGGGTTACTGGTTAGAAAAATAGAACACTGCAAACAATCACACAAAGCACGGAGAGGAGGAGTCGCCTGTTCAACAGACTGCCCTTAACTCGATATTTGCCAGGTACACTTTAGAAAAGTGTTGCTATACCTTTAAATTTGACAAATCGAATTCAGGATAAAACCTCCTGATACCAACCCAGTTAGCAAGACTCGTTAACCCGTTGTGAACTTAACAGAAGAAGATAAAGAAAATAAATCTAGTGCGCACAACAAAGCGAGAAGAGGGGAAAAGACGACAGGATAGTAGCTGCGTCTAAGGTAAGTTGAAAATGAAAATTCTTTTTCTTTTATAGACAACTTGAGAGAAGAGAATTAAATTGTATTTATGAAAAATCTTTTAATTTAATTCTCATTAATTCACATAAATAATAAAACGGTTTTTAATTCACATAAATAATGAAACGGTTTTAATATTTATTATATAAATTTAAAATAAAACCATTAACTCTTGATAGGCACACGCTGGGCACACGCCGGCTCACGCCAAGCATACGACGGCTCACGCCAGCTCACGCAAAACACACGCAAGCTCCGCAAGCCCGCGTGCGTGCTTCGGTGTGAAGCACCGTACATGTATGAATTTGCCCACTAGCCCATTCCCTTAGTCTCCAATCCACACGTTTTTCCCTTAGAAGCAACTTTCGTGGTAATTAGATAGACTTCATCTTTGGTTTATCCCATGCGGGACAAACCAAAGGTTTCTCATTCACATAGAAGTGAAAAATGGATTTTTTATTTCCACACACAATATAGGCTAGTGACCCTTTAGTCCCATCAAGATAATTTTTGTAACAAAATATTTTTTTGTAAATAAGTAATAAATTTATTTTTAATTCTAACAGAATGTATCGCTGCGGTTAGAACAACAAACCCATTACAGTTGGATTCTCGTACAAATTCTTTATATTTGTACTGGCCTAGTTAAAGTTGGAAAAAAGATGAGTTTCTTAGACTAGTCTGTATGATGCCCCATGGAGCTTTATGTGGGCAAATTTTTGGTTAGTATGATCATCCACAGAACTCAAGTCATACTGAAACTTCTACCCAGCTTATACCTAATACATTGAATGAAGTTAACTGTTAATGATGACATAAATGTCTATGAACTATTTTGGTAGTACTAAGCTTGGGAGGAACAATTTCGTAACTCGTACTCACATGTCTAGAAATTGATAGAGCTGATATACATTTGAGTTGCTCACCACTGAGGAGATTTTTCACTGATTACTAGTTAGGTGGTTCATTGTCTGATATTTTTCAGAAACAGTTAGGAATACATGTATAGCAGAACAATGATAAATTGTGTGTCAAATGTGGGTTGATGTTGCCAATTATGGTATTTTGACTATGCTCGGCTTAAAATGATAACTTCTTCCACATCCAGTTGATTTTATAGTCTGATAGCCTTTGTGAAATGTGTATTAAACTTTAGATGTAGAATCAATAGGAATTTGGATTTAGAAAAGAACTGCATATATGGGTTCATATATTTACTCAAAATTTATAATATAGATGAATATGTACAGGAAAGCTGTGAGAGATTTTGTGCAGAGTATTCATAAACCTCAAAATGGATAACATTGTTAACACTTAAACAAAAAAGCAGTCTATTGCTGGAACGCACTGTTATGGATTGGATACAATCAAGTTTTGGGTTGTTCTGAATAGATGTAGAATCAGTATTATTAGGTTTTAGTTAGTGAAGTGTTAAAACCAAGTTGCACACGCTGCACCAGCCATAAGCAGTTATGCTAGAGCTCTTTTCATCATCCATATGTGTAGCGTTTATAACAGCAAGTGACTTTTCCATCAGTGGCCTTGTTTACACTCATCCACCCAGCTTTATCTTATCATGCCATCTCAAGAACATGTTTGTACAGAATTTCGTACCATCTGATTGTGTACAACCTACTTGCAGCCTTCTTGCAGGTAGGTATATGATGTTTGGAGCTTGAGCAATCTATCGTAGTTTACTTGCATTGAAAATCCTCTTGGAAAAGATGGCGCTTCTTCTCATGCTTTTTTCTCTAAAATTACCTGACTTTTTAACAAGTTAGGTGGGCAGTGAGTCAATAAGGCATACGGTTGGTTGGTCAGGCACCAAGCATCATCTCATTCTCATATCAACATATTACATTAGAGAAAAAAAAAGAAGGTACATGACCGGAATCGACCGAAACCGAACCGAAAAGACGGATACATAACCGAACCGAGAGTATAGAGTACATGGTATAGGTACACGGGTAAAGAATCGACTATAGGGATATACAGATACACGGTTTTACCAAGAACCGAGCCGAACCGACCTTTGTGCACCCCTAATCTTCATTTTCTCATCTGTCGAAACTCCACATTTGACTTGGTCAACAATATGTCCAAACAATCCATAGTGTTTAGGAGTTTAATCATATTGATTAACCCTAACTTATTTAGTTTGTTGTGAATTAAGAAATTTTCCCTGAACTCGGATTATGTCAACGTGATCCCCTTCTTTTGAGTATTTTCTTCTCGTCTTCCTAAATATGAACTGGAACTGCAGGGTTTTCAAAAAAAACAAAAAACAAGAAAAGAAATCGAAAACAACAAATTGTTTGAAAGCCCAAATTCTTTTCCTCCTTAAACACGAATTTTTGCATATTTTCTTCTCAAAGCAATAGAAAATAAGAAAATTTCAACTACTTTGCAAGAAGAGAAATTCGCTCTTAATCTTCTCTTAATCCTCTTGATCTCCAACCTAGTCATTTCCCATGTGACTGATAAGGACGATCAAGAACAACATAGTTAGGTTACAGTCCAACACATTTTGTATATCCGAGTTTAATTTCAGGTTTTCAATAGGTTCCATGATGTTTAACTTTTGTTTTGATTTTTAAAATTCATGTTTGTAATCATCATGAAAGTGTGTTCTAGCAAGTTCATTTGGGTTTAATTTAATTTCAGTGAATTAGAGTCTTCACTAAAAGTTTGGGGATTTCATCATAATTGATTTCTTTTGTTACCCCATGAAATGGGTATCTTTAATTTCTCCTTAATTTTTGTTTTGCTCCTAAAACTAATCTCTTCGTATACAAATCTATGCATACAACTACAATACTACCTAGATTTGTTGAGATACCAATTGTGTGATGCATATTCCTTTAATATGAGAATCAGACATCAATCGCATTGGCTTAACAAACCAATGCAAACGGAACCTGCTCCCTCGTACAACCCGCCTAGTATAATCAATATCGGATTTCGGTTTGTACCGGTCGAGAGCGATACACCGGTACATCTTTGTATCAGAGAGATTTTGGTTCCAAATATCGATAAATATCGGTCAATACATTTTATACCTATAATTATTATATCAAGCATTTTTTTTCTTCATATTGGACCTATTAAGATATAAAACTAGTACTCATTTTTCTAAAATACTATAAAAAACATGAGTAACAATTGAAAACCCTAAAATAAGGATAAAAAAATTCTTCGTTTTTTTTTGGATTTTTTTTAATTAAAAATCCTAATTTCGGCCGTACCGGTTCATCTCGGTCATTTCGGTTAAACCGTATCGGTCAATATCGATCGAAATTTTTGGACAAAAACCGTTTTATCGGTATAAGTTGTTTCGTATCGGGTTGTAGTCAAAAAGGTTGCCTTGGCTTGTACTGGAGCCCAAATTAAGCCATCCCGACCGTGTTTTACTTCTTGTTTTCCAATTTTAATAGATAATCTTTATTTTTTAAAAAGGAAAAAAAAATGTTAGGGTTTTTGAAAAATCAAGAATTTTCTCATATTAGTGTTTGTACTTATAAATAAAGGGAGAACAAAATTAAACATAGTTTAGGAAGTTTGACTCTAGATAGCACTTGTTTGGTCCTAAGCTACTGCTCAAAGTCAACGGTTGTGAACTAGGAAATGCAGCAGTGGAAAAAACGAAAACCAAAAATAACCTTAGCTTCTTTTTTTACTTGACCTTGTATGCGTTTTCCCAAATCCATACTAGGCTAAAAGTTTAAAATCGTGGAGTACATGTATTCAAGAAATTTCATATGAGTCCGACTTAAATTTGATTCTTAACTGACCTACATTGGAGGCCGACTTGGTGACTTTAGAGTCTGTAGTTCACATTATGGACCAAACTCAAAACTTATATTCCCAAATTAAGCCATTGATTCGAAATAATCCTGTAATTTTCAACAAGTTCAAATCACTCAATCTACAATTTGCATTTTGCTGGTCAAAATTTCAAACAAGGTACCCTATTCGACCATACAATAAAAGCAGTGTTTATATTCAAGAACATCAACATTTCAGATAGTTGTTGACTCATTTGTATGAAGCATGACATCTTTGCCGTTTTATTAGACTTTGTAGATTTTGAATTGAGTTCATTCAGTTCCATACAAGGACACGTTGTTTGGAACCAGTCCATTGCTTGAAGAAAGTGGGGAGGAAGCATGAGAGTATGAGACTGGTCTAGGGGAGAATCTAGGGAGAAAGAAAATAACACAAAATTATAAGAGAAGAGACCCAATTCCCCAATCAAACATAGAGATGGGACCACCATCTCTATTCACCTGCTAGCTACTACCACCAACATGGACCATTGGTAGTTATGTTCAGGTAGTAAGTCAAGATTAACCCTACCCCACACTGTAGCTGTTAACATGGTCCATTCCGTTCCATTTGGCTCTGTTCAGGCAGTATATGAAAAGGAAGCTTCTTTTGCTTTTCTGTAAGGTACACCCCCTCTAACCTTAACGCTGTGCCATTTTTAAAATGTAGGAGATCTTTCTGTAACATACGATGTAAATAAAGGAGAAAGCAGCAAGGTGCATGCGGATTGTGGATAGGAATGAAGAATCAAGTTGCTGTCATAATATAAAATGGCAAAAGTGATTTTTTAAAGTACCATCCGTATCACGAATAAGAGAGATCTTCGGAAAGATCATGATAATATTGGTCGATCCACTTGTCTATGATGTGAATCTCTTCCTTCCTTACATCTTGAAGCCACTTTGGATCTTCTTTATCTGAGAACCTTAGCTCCACATGGTGAGCACCTATATTGTAGTATGCAGCGAATGCACGCATCAATATAATATACTCTAATTTTATAAATGTGGCAAAAATTTAAAGATGGTTATTAAATACTTTTACCTTGTTTTGCAACTATGGCGATTATAGTCTTTGATATGCTCTTCAAGACACTGCCGCATAAAAATCAAATCAAAACCATGTCCAGTTAGTTCATAGGTCGCGTACTATTTCAGTATTTTTAATCTAGCAATATCATAATCAACCAGCATTACAACCAACCAGCATTACAACCAACCATCTAATGGATAGTTATGACGATATTTTTTAAAATTAAAAAATTCTTAACAACCCTTTTGTTTTCAATAGAGATTTGTAATCCAAAGGGAGAAGTACAGAGATTACGTACCCCCACCACTCCAAGGGTCTCTCAAGCCATTAAAGAAGATCATGTTACTTTCAAACCTTTTTAAAACCCTCATTATATCCTGCATATCCATTCAATAAGTTCATTTCATCATAATGGTGGCTTCAATGTAAGTAGAAAAATATGGGAATACACACAAACACAATGAAAAAACTTGAGAAACAGTAGTAGTAGTAGACAAGTAGTTACTCACCATGCCACCAAATTCAGTGGTAGCCCAATTGGGCCTGGGCTCAACACCTAAATATTCCTTACGAAATGTAGCTCGATCCGAGAAGTTCCACTCCGAAGATGGAAATATACTTTTCTCATCATTTCCATCTGTTGGTAGTATCATCTCTGCACATGCCTTCAAACCATGGATTTGGAAACTTCAATTAAATTTCCAACATCCTTTTTACACTAAAAAATACAGAAACAAAGTTTATGGCATGGTCTTGGGCCTTTGAGATACCTATAGACGCAAAGGTCTCTATATTCTTCTTTCGGTTCTAGACTTCTAGTGTTGTTCTACAGAATTCAGAAACCACATCAATATTACCAACCTGCCATGTCCATTCAGCAAGGCCATGGGGATCTGAATGATCACTCAGATTAAAACATGTCGCAGTACCACTGGAATTATAGTAGATGTTTGCTGCTCTATATAACTTGGCAAAAGGGTCATTCCTAGCTGTTGGATCATCAATCGCTTTACACATCTGAAAAATACAGGGTAGTCATAAAACATTCAATGCCAATTGGGCTAGTTAGAAACAACAAATGAGTGTCAGTCTTATTGGGCTTATTACCTGTCTTATGGGATAGGCTGGCAAAGGATTCAAAAAATTGGAAGGAGTTGGATAGTCAGTCATGGCTGTGTACACAAATGCTGTTTGGAGCCAACCCCCTACTGCCTTGGAGCTGATAAAAGATTAGTGGATGTTTTTGTTTTTGAAGTAACACAGGGAAAATTAATTAAGAATTATGATTAATTGTATATTTACATGCTTATACTTATTTGCAAAGTTTGAATGATTTTTTGAGCAAATTCAAACCACCATGTTTTTGTTCAGTTTCTTCAATCAGATTCCAGGATTCCTTTATACTCTGTAACAATTTTCACTCACACCCTGATATTAATAATATCAGCACCAAGTACCCTTTCTTCACATTGCCTCAATATCCGTTGGCACTATAGAGTCCAATTAGAGTGCCACCAAAAATACTTCCAGTTCATAGTAAAGCTTGTCCTATTCTCAAATTATTGGAATCCAAAGTGATTGAGATAAAACAAATAATTGATGAATGAGCGGGTGTGGTACTAAAGGTTGGTTTTGGGGAATGGGGATGGGGGTTAAAGCAAGAATATGTTTTGTTTTTATAGAAAATTCAAAAAGATATTTGAAATCTTGGTAACTTGGAAATACTTACAAAAACAATTCATTCAGCTTAAAAAAGAAAAAATAATTCTTCACGGGATTTTCGGGTCAAAAATTCCGTAAAAACGTGGGACTGTGATTTATGACATTTAAGATCTAGATAAAACCACATTCCCAACCGAGAATAGTAATTTCTCATGGCAACATGACAACATGGTGAAACAGTAAGGCAGTAAATGCCTTGAAATCTTGTGTTATAATGTTGTTGAAGCTATATGGTGAAACAATTCCTTGAAAACCTAGTATTGGTGCTGATGATGCTAATGCTCCCATTGCTACATGTGGATACCTGAACCATGCTGCTAACACTGCAACAACAACAACCACAAAAATAAAAACTAAAATCATCTAAACCAAAATCTTTAATTAAAGAAAGAAAGAGATAGATTCATACTTCCTTCATAAGAACCACCAAAGATGATAACCGGTGAATCCTGAGTAGTTAAATTCTTCTTCAAATCAAATAATCAAAGTTGCATAATCAGCCAAAGCTTGCGTGGAACTTAAATACCCAAGTGTAATTGAATTACTATATGCAATTTCTTTATCACCACCAAAAGGATTTGATTTCCCATAATATCTATGCTGCAATAATCATTCAAAAAACTTCATTCTTATGAACAAAAACATCACATAAAATATTGGACTCTTGCCACTGCATATCATTTTGAAATTACCTCTAGAAAAACAAGTAGTGCTTTAAAATGAGGTGCAATCTCGAACATGAAACCGGTATTTTGCGCAAACCATTCAATGTCACCTTCATTTCCAGTGTAGACGAAAATTGGTGCATTCTTTTCAGCACCTCCCCAGTACCTGTAATTGATCAAATATCTTTCTTGAAAAGTTTGATAACTTTGAGGATGATTGTTGAAATGGTCAAGAATCTGAGTGAAGTACTTGGTTTCATACAACTTTGTTTTAGTAGAATGATGAAGTAACGATTCGGCTTATTCCATTCTGTCAATGAAACCATAATTTGGACAACCTGCAACTTCGGTGAAAATTAGGAAAAAAATTCTGCTTTTGAGCTTCTTGTGTTTATAAACGATAATGTCTTTTGCATCACAGATTTTCTATTTGTATCTTGGGAACCTTGAAATGTGCAAACCTTTACAACTACTACTAAAAAGATGGTCCGATTAACTATTTCTCGTTGAGTGGGTAAAAGTTTAGAAAAAATAGTACTACTACTGCAGTGACTATTTTGAATGCTCCCACTATCAAATTCTTTTTTAGGACAAAAGATTGCTGGATTGGTGAGATTTTCAATGGGGGACAACCACCTGAGAGCCGGGATTATAAGTAAGAAGGTAAAGATAATTCATATTCTGGATGAAAAGTAAGAGGGTAAAACAATTCCAGTACGTACAAGCAAATAATGAAAAATAATAAATAGATTTGGAATTGGTTTTAAACTGTCAGGCAATCACTGTGGGATTTAAAGACCAATAGCTTAGTGTAATGTTGGAATTGTGGCATTGGTAAATTATTATTAACAGACTTTTAGAATTGCATGGCATGCCAATGCAATTTATGCAAACATACATACAAAAATATCAGTACCAATATGGAATGACAGCAAATTTGCCACCACTTGCAGCCTTGCTGTCAATTGCCAAACCAGAGTAATTAGCAAGGAAACCTTAGCCAACTAGAGGCTTATGATTATTGAGAATTCAGTTCCAAACTTCCAGTTCCATAGAATACTCCAAATCAAATACATGACCGTTTTCGTTTCCATGTCCCAACCAAGCTCCATGAATCCTGTGGATTTCAGTGGCTAAAAAACAAAGTTGCACAAGTTTCGAATTGCAGAGTGAACGACTCTGTTTGGGCCATTGTGAAGACTGAAGACTCTCCCACTCTCCTAGGCATCTGCTGAGTTGAGTTGAGTCGAGTCGCATCTTTATTTTTAATCTGGAACGCTAGCTTTTGTTGGACAGAGACTATGCTTAGCCCAATCTATCATTCTAGGGATGAATGGCCCAAAAGCAGACTTTGCATCAGGTTGAAAGGAGTAGGTGAAGGAACTTCTAACTTCTAAGAGGAGTGCAAATGTTTATGGTTTTGTTTTCTTATGAGGAAGCATAATAGGGGCATCTTATATCCGTTTCATTATTCAATTGATTCTTCATTCTTATGCAATCGTGATCATTCCTAAGCCGGCTTGCATTTTCTGTTTATAAGATTATCCTCTTGCAAATTGTCATATTGTATACTAGATCTAGACTTCTGTACCAGACATGGGAACTAACTCATTTTTCTCTGCTCTAAGAAGGTAATATGACTTCAATTTATAACTTTTTTGCTTTCGTGCTTCATAACTAGTTCTAAATTCTGTGTACTACCTAATTTATGATGACTACTTTTGCAGATTAGAAGGAAAGGTAGCATTGATCACTGGTGGCGCTAGCGGTATCGGCAAATGCACCGCAAAACTATTTAGTCAACACGGTGCAAAAGTTGTAATAGCCGACATCCAAGACGAATTAGGCCAATCGGTTTGCAAGGAAATTGGTCCTGCAACAACGGCTTTGTATGTCCATTGTGATGTCACGGATGAACTTCAAGTTCAAAGTGCTGTTGACACTACGGTGGCGAAATATGGAAAGCTTGATATAATGTTTAATAATGCAGGAATTATAGATGAACCCAAAGCTCGAATCCTTGACAACGAGAAATCAGACTTTGAACGTGTCTTGAAAGTGAATGTTACCGGTGTATTCTTAGGAACCAAACATGCCGCACGGGTCATGATTCCAGCACGTCAAGGTAGCATAATTTCAACCGCTAGTGTTAGTTCCATTCTTGGGGCTGCCGCTTCTCATGCCTACGCGTGTTCCAAGCATGCTGTATTAGGATTAACAAAGAATGCAGCTGTTGAGCTAGGGCAGTTTGGTATAAGGGTTAATTGTATGTCTCCGTATGCGTTAGCAACACCTTTAGCTAAGAGCTTCGTCAAAATGGAAGATAAAGATCTGGAGCAACTTATGCACACATTAGGAAACCTCAAGGGGGTCATTCTCAAGGCAGAGGATGTAGCTAATGCTGCCCTTTATTTAGGCAGCGATGATTCACAGTATGTGAGTGGGCATAACATGATCATTGATGGAGGGTTTAGTGTTGTTAATCCATCTTTCGGCATGTTTAAGTATCCAGAATCGTCCACATAATTCTGTTTCCCCCTGTTTCAGCTATTTTCGTTTCAAGTTTGATTATCATTAATATACATTGTCCTCTTTTCGTCATGCAAAAACAACAATAACAACACTAACAATTATCAAAGAAAGAAAAAAGTACATAACATACACACGCATTCAACATAGTTCGCAAACAGATCGAAGCCATAGCTGAAATTCAAGCTGGCCATTATTCAGTATTCAATCAACAAATTCTACTTCGAACTTGCTCTTACAGACATGTTGAATGTAGGATTAGTTGTAGTATATCCTCCATCCACAACAAGATTAAGCCCACTAACATACTTAGACTCATCACTACTCAAATACACAGCTGCCTCAGCGATGTCCTCGGTTTTTATTGATGTTCCCTTCAACACCGCCGATTCATAAGCTGCTGCCTCCAGCGTACATACCTCCATATTGACTGCATCAGTCAGCAAAGGGGTTGCGAGCGCAAATGGAGAAATGCAATTAACCCTAATTCCATATTGGCCTAGTTCCACGCACAAGTTCTTAGTTAAGCCCACAATAGCATGTTTTGATGTGGTGTAAGCATTTGGAGTCTCACCAGCTATTATAGAAGCAACACTTGAAGTGAATAGTACGCAGCCTTTCCTGGCTGGAATCATAACTCTAGCTGCATGTTTAGCACCCAAGAAAGAACCTAGTACATTCACATCCATGACTCTCTTGAAATCTTCGAAATTAGTATCCACTATTGACCTACCAAATGCGCCAACTACTCCGGCGTTGTTGTACATTATATCAAGCTTACCATGCTTCTCGATGGTCCTATCAACGAGATTTTCGAGGTCAGACTCTTCTGTAACATCACAATGGATGTAAGAGATGGTCTGACCTGTAGGATCTGCATCTCTACAGACGGATTCCCCAAGATCATCTTGAATGTCTGCAATTACAACTTTGGCTCCATACCGAACGAACAATCTGGCTGTGCTTTCACCAATCCCACTAGCTCCACCAGTTATGATGGCTACTTTGTCATGTAACCTGCAAAAGTGAATGAAGTCAGTCGATAACTTTCATAGCTGCCGAAAATTAATTCATAAACTTTGAATCGATATAAACGAAAAAGAAAACATATCAACAACTTTGGTGTAGGATTTCAAAAGATTTAATCGGGTAATTAGCATGGCGTAAATATATTACTCCTAATTAGCCATTTTATGTAAGCTTACTACCTCTTGGCAAAGGGAGCTGCAGACAAGGTATCATGAGAAGTACTCATCTTTTTTGTCTTTGAATCTATTGGTTAAGATATAATGATGGGAATGGATTGGAGAAGAATATATGGTTATGAACTAATATGAGATCTCTTTGGTTCAGTATATATAGAGAACACATGTACAAATTGGTATCTGTTTATACATGTGAAAACTTATTTGTATAATTATTATTAGAAGATGCAAAGTTAAATTGTAAGTGGCTAAGTTATGGACTCTGTCGTACGTCTCCTAGCTAATTGAATAGCTAGCGGCTTTTGTTAAATGCGTATAACAGTCTGTATATGTGGTTGGAATTGAACTAATAATACAGTACATCATTGACTTTGTTTACATTAATACACAAAGAGGGTTATTGACTTTGTTTAGATTATGTGTAAAATGTAAACAAGATGCAGTAAACTGCAATGTACATTTAGCATTAATAGAGGTCTGGGTTATACTCTGTTGGATAGTATTTTTTTTTGTTGGGACGGAGGTAGTATGTGAATTATGCTCAACACGTACATATCTATAAGAAGTATGATATTGAAAAATATATATGTTTGATTCCTTGTGTTGAATTTTCCCCCTTCAAGGAGATATGTTTACATATCATTTTTACGTGTACAGCTCAACCTCATCAAAACTAATTCATTTTAATTAACAACCATTTATTAGGAATATAATTTTATTGAGATGAAAATTTGATTAATGTTACTAGTGTAATCAGGCTTATAATGTGTTGAAAAAACTTTGATGCATGCGTATATGAAACTATGGATATACATAAACTAATTAAATTAGATTGCAAGTGTAAGTCATAGTTTTCATATTATGCTGTCATCACTTATCTTTATGTACCCACCATTAGTGAGAATTGTTAATCAAAATGATTAAGATACGCAAATTAAAATATACTCCATTAGCGGGAAGAGCGGATCACGCATTGCTTAGCGAAAGATGTATAAGACGGTATCCTTTGATCAGGGTTAGCTGTCCTCAACACGTAATTTTTCAGGGAGAAATCGCCTTTTCAACCAAATACTTCTTGTACAACCTATCATCAAGTGTACCATCAAGACTTGCTGGTTCTTTCTTTTTCTCCTCCCCTGTTTGAGAATCTTCTTCTGATGAACTTACCTCTTCAATATAATATTTATAAACATCATATGATTCCTCGGAATCACTTTCAGTTTCAGTGCATCTTTTCTTCCATGCATAATGATCAATTAAGATCATCCTTATCTCTCCTCTTTTGTTTATTTTTTGCAAAGCGTTTCTCTTTCCAAAGAGAAAACTCCTCATCATTTTATTCTCGTAATCTCGGATACTCAATCCTTATATTTCGCCTATCTATCTCACCTTGCAACATATCTCTCAAATTTTCGAACTCTTTTGTGTATAGCCTCAGAGCATTTTTCTTCGCAAATTCAAAGAGCTCAGAAGGATTATTCCCAGGAACATTATTCCCTGGATTTGCCATTATCTACTAATTTTCTATCTTAAACTGCTCTTCTATTTGTGGTTTAATTTTCTCTGCTTTGGAGATAATTGATCAAAATTCTCATTTTAAAGGCCAAATTTGGGCAATTAATGACCATGTAAGTCTTTTGGTGAAATGTCTCGTCCCTTGGCAATTCACGCCAATTCAAAGCCATGCGCACACTCTCCAAAACCATCATTACACTTTCAAAAACCACTCCCTAAGTCTAACTCTAGACTATCCCTATCTTTGGATTTCCACCGCACTGTCGTTAAGTTAGGTTCTAGTGGTTTACCTACTTGCATTGCCTTAAGTGTGGCTCTAATTATCTTAATTGATTTCATGCAGATTCAAAGCCGGTAGAACCTGTTGAGAGGCATTATGGTTTACCATGGGCTACACGTATGGTTCATGCACTATGTCATTACCCAAAACCCGCACCAAAAGCCCCATCTTCACCACCACTTCATCTCAAACAAACTGGCTAGTTTTGGAAATCCAACATTCTTGCTATATTAATGGCTTCTGTCTTTATCAGAACAAATAATTGTGCACACAAAATCAACCACCATAAATACCCAACCACCAAAACCATTGTTCACCCTACTTTCTCTGATGTAAAAGGAATCTTTGTTGCTAGTACAAAATCATCTGAGTTAAAGAAGAAATTATTTGCTCTAGTCAGAGCCAGAAGTAGACATCTCATTGTTAGCCTATGTTCCCTCTTTTGGGTCAATACATGGTTTTCCCCATGCGATGTTGTATTCAGTAAGATAAATATTACATTCCAAATTTTCGGTCATCCCATTCACCGAAACAAAAACACCCTTACACCATTTGAAACTCAAGATCACTATATACTTTCTTATTCCTCCCCCAATACTTGTATATTTAAGGATGACATAGTTGTTTCTCTTCAGATAGTTTCTCACACCCATTTGAACTATCATAGTCACACTGTACGTGAACAAAAACTATTTCTGTATTTTACCCATATCACCAATTTCTATATAATCCTCACATTCCAATTCAAAAATTCGTATTTGTTTGGTTTTTATCTTCATTTTTCTTATATATCTATATTCATCCACTCTAAAATGGAAACTTCAAGCATTTTACCATTATCGTCCCACTCCACTGATAAAGATATTCAAGAAATGTATGAGAAGTTAATCCTACCAAATAAACTCCCTTCATCTCTTACCGAACCGGTATACATTGACAAAACTGTTGTGGTTGCCGAGAATGACAATAACTGGAAATGGTGCATGATAGGATACATTTGTATCTAATTTCTTGTTCCTACTTCTTCTGTTAGGAGCTACATTTGTAACCACTGGCCTCTTTTTCAATCTCCTGCAGTCACTAACTTCAGTGGATTAAAGAACAAGATTCTCATACATTTTCTAGCTGAAGTGGATTTTAATAAAATCAAAGAACAAATACCTTAGTATGCTTGCGGTTACCTCATAGTCTTGCATGAAGTTCCACCTACAGGTTGGCCTAATAAATGTCAAGTCTCATTTACATAAGAGATTATATGGTTGGTCTTATGTAATATTCCAAAAAAATGTACTGAGTTTGAAGAGCTGAAGAAGTTAACTTTCAAGCTTGGAGAACTGGTGGAAGTTAAATATCCTTATGATAATCATCCTTTGAAAAAGAATGTCAAAGTCTGTGTTAAAATTAATGTTCAGAAACCTTTACTCACTGGAATTCCTCTGGTTACGAAAGGTAGAATTCAGCCATTCCTCATAGAATGAAGATACTTTATGGTACCAAGATCTTTCTGCTACTCTTGTCGTGTCATTAACCACAAATAAGCCATTTGTACTAAATCGAAGCCATGAATTGTGTAACAAGATGGTGGTCCGAGTCATTCATCTTCCACTAAAACCTAGTCACCGAGAATCATTGTCTCCAGATGGATGCCACCACAACCAATTTTTATTTCTTCTATCTTTAATTCCTTAGAAGATCTAGCTAACCCACCTGCTGCTCAACCGGTTAATGAAACTACTAATGGTTGACGATGTTTCTGCTTCAAGTTCTAAAGAAAAAAGAAAAACCGTTGTTGTCCAGGATATTTCTTCATCTAAAAATGATAATACCATCTACCGAAAACTCAATATGGGCCTTTTTATTAGCAAATTGCCATCCCTAAAAATCTATGAGGTTGGATCGGTTCAAAATATCTTGGTTACTACTGCTGAGGATGGTATTCTTGTGATTCATAAACTAATTCCTCTAACACTTGTTTCTTCTGATCTTCAAGCATCTAATTGCTCCACTAATCAAACATATTCTCTTAAAAGGTTCAAGACAGCAGCTTTGCCTTCCCGTCCACCTTCCCTATCTAGAGAGAAGATTGTTTCTTTAGCAGCTGTGCATGATGCTCTCTATAGCATTAAGAGATAGATCAATCCTCGGGATGATGCTAGAAAACGTACCCGTACTGCCAAATTTGCCTTGGCTAGTATTATTGTGATCCCACCAGAAAGTCAGATATCTCCAGAACCCGTCTAAAACACACTTTGTCCACCAGTCACCAACCTTGAGAGTCTTCCACCTATTACCATCACTAATCAGTCTGATCGTCATCATCATCATCAACTTGTCAAACCTTATGGTCATTTCTCTGCACCATCTGGTAAATCCTTAGCCAACTATAATGTCTGCAATAATTCTCTTCATGAGGCTGCCTCTTTGGATTTAACTGCAACACAAGGAAATCAAGCAAGTGGCGATTCTACTGGGTCTCAGCCTAATGGTAGTGTTAATCCTACCAATCAGGTAAACCTTCCTCATAATCCTCCCATATTTTTTAATTCTTCTATCTCCAATACTGATAATCCCCCATCTTTAAACCATGTTAATAATATCAATTTGTTGTGCTGGAATGTTAGAGTCCTATGGAAAAAAATCAGCTAATAAAGAGTTGAGTATTCTCCCGAAGAACTTAAACCCATATATTGTGTTTCTCTCTGAAACAAAAATAAAAATGATACTCCTGCTAGAAAATTGAAGAATCTAAGATTCTTATATGCTTTCAATGTTCCTTTTATCGGTAGAAGTGGTGGCCTGATCTTAGCTTGGAAAAAA
>JAJJMC010000728.1:3354865-3413145 GCA_023531435.1 Papaver californicum | reverse complement strand
TTGTTATTGTATATGCTTGCTTTCCACTATAAATGAAGTTGTATGTTAACATCTCAACATGATTTTTTTTGGGGTGTTTGTTAGTAACTTAGCATGATAAGGTCAGTCTTGCAAGTATTTGAAGTGTTTGTTGAATTACCTCAATGAAAATTTTTGGGTTTTTTTATTAATGTGTGATTGGGATAATGTAGGAATTGAAGAATTTTGCTGAGAGTTTCGATGGTTTAATTTTCAGAGGATTAATAGGGAAACCAGAAATTGATAGATTATGATCTCTCCTATGTGATTACCATCCTTTTCAGTTAAAGTTAACATCAACAGAGAGAGATATGAACATTATGAGTAGTTAGGATCGGCGTAATTGCACAAGGAATCTATCATAAACTCGAGAGTAAGTCAGTCATGTTCTTAATGTTGCTTTCTTTTGAAGTGCTTAGTGTATGTTTTTTAAGTCCTAATTGTATGCCATCAGCCTTTATATTCAAAAGGTTATGCTGTATGAGTCAATTTTGTTTGTTCGATTAGGTTGTTGCATTTATTGCAGCCACATATATCATGGCAGAGCAATTTCCTAGTGCTTTTTCTGGCTATTCTTTAGAGGTATAGGAATGCTCATGAAAGATAGCCATGTACACTTTGATTGCATTATTCATATCATTTTTATACTCCTGACCTGTTTTGGTTGTTAATGTCTTTTTTCATTAGTTTAGTTTTTTATGTATAGATACTAAGTATCCGACTCCCATACAATTTTGTAGGTAACGGGGTCTCATCAAACAAGTAAATTGGACACTTCTGGAACAACCAAGGATGTTATCAAATGCTTCCAAAAGCTTGGGATATCCTATGAATTAGATCAAGTAAACCATTATTTTCTCTTGTATTAAGTTAATATCATTAGATTGAATTTGTTTTTGTTATCTTTTGTCGTAGTGAGACTTTGTATGGTACACTATGTACTTAAGTAGCAAGACTTGAAGGCTACTTGTTTTGCAATATCGACATTAACTTCTTAATCGGACTAATCTGTACGTTTTCTGAGAACCTTGTTTTAATGACTTGAGATGGTGGGTCTACCAGAAGAGCACTTGCAAGGCCATGCACAAGGTTACTGTATGTTGGTTGAAAGAGTAAAATGTAGTCTCAGGAGCAAAGCTTATGGTTACTTGCCCAAGGAGAAGAAAGCTGGAGAAGCTGCTACTAAGTAAACTGCAAGGGGAGGCACCTACTATCACCTTCTACTAGTTTTGCATTTTTGCTAGTTCAACCAATTGCAACCAAGTATGAAACCAATTTACACATTCAAACTAATTTAAACGAAACTCATCTGTAATGTTTGAAGTAACACGATTCGGCATCATTCAGTAAATATTTAACTCATGCTCATCTTGGTCCTCTAGTTTTTTATGTTGCAACAGTGGGAGCAGCAGCATTAGTAGCAACAACTTTATATTAAGTGTCGCTGATGGTTATGGCTACAACACTTGTAACTGAAACCTTAACCCATGTTGAGTTTGGTTAAATGGCTAGTCAAGGGCATTTAAGTATTTTCAGATGCAAAAAGTGGGCCTAAAGTCTGACTTAACAGAACGGGGGGCTAGAAATAAGGTCTTGTAATTTGGGGGGCGCAGTTTGAGCAGACTAAATTTTGGGGGGCGCAGTTACAATTACCCTTAATTAATTTAAAGACTAATACAATTAATAACATTAATTAAAGTAGGTGGATAAGGAGTTTTTAGAATTACTTCAAAATGTCCGAATTTTTGTTTAATGAAAATTAGTTTTTATCAGCCCCTTCACCAGGTTTCGTTGCCCTAACATGCCGTGATGCCCAAGAAAAAGTCTTGGTAGACTTGCCTAAGGGTCGGCCTTGTGTTCAAGTCATTCAATTTGGATGTCTTTGCAGAGCTTCTCAAATGTTATTATTTGAAAATGAGAATCCTAAGAAAAACAATATGCAATTTGGATATTTATCAGAACTATACATATAGCGTCCAATAATTTGGCAATCAAATACATTTCAAGTGCTGCATTGATCAAATACTGTTTAATGCAGTAACAAACGAAGGATTGGTTGTGCTGTAGCCTCCATCAATAACAAGATTAATTCCACTTACATACTTAGATTCATCACTGCCCAAATACACTGCTGCCTCCGCTACATCCTCGGGTTGAAGCGCGGCTTCTTTCAAATTGGCCGACTTATTAACGATCTCCTCTGCTTTACTTGCCTCTATATTAAGTCCACCGGTGAGCAAAGGTGTGACAACTGCATAGGGTGAAATGCAATTAACCCTGATTCCATATTTCCCTAATTCTACACATAGGTTCTTTGTTAATCCCACAATTGCATGTTTTGACATTGCATAAGCAGTTGGTGCCCCACAGCCAGCCACTACCGAAGCAGTACTAGAAGTGAATAATATGCTTCCTTTCTTGGCTGGAATCATAACCCTGGCGGCATGTTTAGCACCAAAAAATGAACCAATTGCATTTACATCAAAAACTCTCTTGTAATTTTCATATTTACCATCCAAAATTGATTGATCTAGATCCCCGATGATTCCAGCATTATTGAACATTATATCAAGCTTCCCGTACTTCTCCATGGTTCCGTCGATAAGACTTTTCACGTCCTGTTCTTTTGAAACATCGCAGTGATCATAAGACACAGTTCCTCCTGTAGAATCTGCTACATCCTTACAAACAGATTTGCCAAGATCATCTTGAACATCGGCAATGACGACTTTGGCTCCATAACGAACAAACAATTTGGCCGTGCACTCACCTATACCGCTTGCGCCACCTGTTATGATCGCAACTTTGCCTTCTAACCTGCAAAATAGACTGAATTAATGGAGGTTTGCACTTTGCACTAAGTATATTTTTATTGGCAAATCAAAAAGTGCTCAAATTCAACTGTTGCATAATATCGCTTGGAATTTATGAAATCCATTACTAAGTTTACCTCTTGGTGATGGCAGCTACCAGTGAGGAACTAGGACTTCTCATTTCGACAACTACAGTAGAACTATGAGAATCTCACTCCCTATGAGACGATCGGACAATCAAAAAAAATTTAAAAAAAATCAGGCAATCAAAGGAAATAGCAGTGATTGTCAACCAAGGAAAAAAGTCGTACAAAAAACAAGATAAGATACACTTGACAAATAGGACAATGGAGACCACGTTAATATTAAAGTAGTTGCCAAAGGAACATGAGCACTCTTGGCGAGAGACTCCCTTCAGTAAAAACCTGCACGGAAAGTTGGATAAAGATCCTACTTTCAGGTGTCAATTTTTGCTTTAGGTTTTAGTTATAGTTTCCAAAGTGCATTTAATAGATTATCTGTTGTATGATTGAAATTAATGTAAAAATAATGTTTTACCAAATTGAACCAGTATATATAGAATCATGACATACTTGGGGAAAGAAAGACTGGTAGTCATATGAACTTTTTACATTATAGATATTTTTAATACATACACAGAAAAACACCGAATTCTTTACAACAATATCCCCAGAAAAAGAACTATCTGAAGTATAAACACAAAACTGAATCTTGTACCGTGTGTCATGAACAAGGAGATACTGGAAGCATGCTAGGCCTTGAACATAACTCTTAATATCTTCTTGCGGAAACTGTAAGAGAAATGTAACCTGGTTGTGTTTACAGATAGAGCAGTGTGCTACTGGCTAGAATTTGCAATACCCACCAAGTTCAGCATATTACGGTCCTCTTTAAACCTGTCCAAGACAGTACCTTTGAGAGCATCTTGTTTGTCCTTCTGCCCTCCGTTGGGCAGAACTCCCCAACATTCTATTACTTCTGGATATATCCTGCTCTCCTTGGAGAGACACGGGCTGCCAAAAGTTGTACAGGAGAATGTCTGCCCCTGATCAAAGCTTGCAGATAGGAATAGCCCAAAATGATGTACTTTTCCTCCGAAGCCGAGTCCATTAGGGATGCTTTCTGAACTGAAATTAATGGCACACTGCAGATGCATGCTTATCAATATCCCAACAGTTGCTTTGGTCATGGTTTGATAAGATAAAAGTGACAAAAAAAAATAGGACTTGCTGGAATGCAATCTTTTTATTTATGTAAATCAAAATTTAGGTGAGATGGTTGAAACTTGGAACAATGCTTAAGGATGCAACGAAGGAACTTTACATGCATACCCGAAAGTAGCATGGAAAAGGAAATTTCAATAATGAAATAAACATGTTAGCTGCAGATAGGAAGAAAATAGCCTTAACTGAGTTCCTGAGTATCTCCCTTGAAACGACAAACAGATACTACAAAGAATAAGATGAAGATTAGTATACATACCCATTGCAAATTAGTGTTTGCTCCAGTTGGACGGTATATTGAGGCCTGCGGGAATAGCTGAAAGAGAAAAGACTTCATGTCCCCGAAGAAATCACTATGCCTTTCCCAAGGCTGAGACGCATAGCCTCCATATATGCACCCTTCCTTATCTTTAATAATCAGCAATGTTGGGCCTTCTGCCATGCTACATCCAATCAAACAGTTACACAACTCGCTCGAAAAGAAATTCTTTAAGGAAAAAAAGAGACTACGAATCCATTATAAATATAATGACAAAGATAAAGTAAAACCTTGATAACGTAATAACCTCCTCGTTTATATAATAAATTTTTTCGGTCCCGTTTAGAGAGAAGAGACTAAAATAACGATAAATATAGTAATAATCTTGTTAAAGTATTTGTTTCTGGTCCCAAGGGTATCTCTTTATTGAGGTTCCACTGTAACATGCAGATCAGTAGATGTAACAAAATCTGTAATATGTATAAATGTTGGACATGGCTGCAAAGTTCCTAAAGGATAGCAGCAGGGATGCATATTTTTTCTAGCTGAACTATATGATGAACTTGTCTTCTTCCTAAATATTGCTTGCAAAATTTAAGGAACACTAAGTACTCACGTTATGTTGCCCATGAATGTGTTGAAGCTAAGACCATGTAGTGAACTATGGTACAAAAGCTTCCACTCCTCTGCTTCATGTTGAGAAAGAGCTCCTGCTATGTGCCAAGCGTATTCTCTCCTTAATATGAGCAAATCAGCGCTCGCATCTTCTGGATACAGTAGTCGAGGTACTTCAAAACCAGGCTTACCTATGGAGAAAGATTAACACATGCAATAAGTATTTCATTGGAAATCATTGTTAATATTTGTGACGATCAATTTTAACATACCACAACATCATCTGTCACAGCCAAAGCCAAGTTATCAAAAGATGAACTAATGCATGAGCAGATAATTTTAGCAAATGTGGTATAAATCACGTCAGGACAACATTGTATAACTCAGTCAAACTTAACAATATTTTGAATCATCATCTAAAGTCACTCAAAATTCCCTTTCATGGGCCTATAGTAGAAATGCATTCAAGCTGATTCTAGCTAACACAGTGGATGCTATCAGTAAATGAAGGAAAGATGTTATAGCAGTATGGTAACAACGAAATGAAACAGTAAAATTGAACAAATTAAAAAGAGAACCTGGGTTAGGAGGCATTAACAAGCTTCCGAGAAATTTCCTCACAGATGGGAGAAGACTACACCAACTTTTGAAATCCTTAAAAGACATCTTACTTTTGTCATGGCCTTCAACCTTGTCCGAAAATGTTGCAGCATTAAGAAATATGTCCCTGATGCCCTGAGGTGAAACAGGTCCAGCATCACTTGGAGAAAAAACAGCATCAAGCATTGGCGTTATAACTGCTTCCAAGTCAGACCTGGTATGTAGTTTTACAATCATATTACAAGATAACACATGGATAGAAAACGGATGAGAGATCGAATTACGAACTACTCCACTCTGAAAATAAATAGCAGTTTAAATTCTCTGAAAATAGAGCAACTATCGTGGTTGACATAAATAGTTACCTAGAAGGAAACCATCTTAAAATTTTAATGCAACATTTGACATTTAATTTTTAGTTTTACAACTTCAATACGACCTATCAATATCGTGAGTTTGGAAAAATAATATCAATCTCTTGCTGCCAATTTTACCAACACAAATTAAACTTTTTATGCCCACTAAATCTAGAGGACATCTATGTGAGTACTTTAAAACAGAAACCAACCATGTGTTTGCCCTTTTACTATGTCTACCCCATTTATATTGAACATTAGGAATACTGATAGAATCGTGAGCGAAAAATTTGTTTTATCGTGTTTTTTGAAAACAGTTAAGATAAATTAGAATAACAGTGTTGAAAGGGAAAGTAACGATTAAGAAAAATTCTTAAAATCTAGAAATGGTAATAAGGCTATGATATTTACCTGTCCACCATATCATCTCCATTGACATCCAATAACTGATAAATGAACTCATCAATCTCATTCCGTGTTCCTTTCTCATAAACTGACTACACATAACAAGTAAGTACATCAAAGCAAGTCTATAACTCGTCAGCGAAAGCTACATCAACCAAACATATGTCTATAACCACACAAATCCTAAAGAATCTGTAAAATAAGTTATATTACTTGATCAACCTAGGAAAAAGATACCTAATGACCGAGTAGAATCAAGAGGCATTCATGGGCTAAAATCCTAAACAAAATTGGGCATTCAACGAATATGATGCCTCGGTATCTCTTTCTTGAGTTCAATGTATTCGTTCTCGCAGTAGAACCTAACTGCCAGACAATGGATAATGTGACATAAAACCCTAGTTTTCAGATTCTAAGTTATAAAATGCAAAATGAGTAAACAAATTAAGACTTACTTTAGCAATAACAAGATCCTCGAATGTTAATTTCTGATCATTTCTCTTCTGAGTAACCAAATCAAACATTCTTTGCCCCAGTGGACCCTTAATTCCATAATACTCCTACAAAATCCAACTGTCAGCTAAATTCCACAAACAAACAAAAAAAGAGAAGCAAAATTTATCAAATTGGGGAGGAAATTAGGATTTTTAAGCAAACCTGAAAAATAGAAGGAGAGATGAATTTAGAATTGCTCTGAGATTGAGCAGCTAGAGATTGAAATAAGGATCTGAGATCGTCCAAGTAATGTTGCGTGAATGCTCTAAGGAGAAAAAACAAACAAACACCATTAATCAGTAAATGAAGACAAGTAGATTATATATATATATATATATATAAAAGGTTTAGAGAGAAGAAGAGATTTGTGTTACCGACGAGCCGAAACGAAGCGAGGATCGGATTCAGGCGATTGAGTGTTACCCATCTCTCAGTAAACAAAGATATTTTGATACGCGGGGAATGAAGAAGAATCCACAGAGAGAGTCGTTATCACACGGAGATAGGTTCTTTACCTCTCCGGCGTGGCGCGTGGCACTAGTTTTAACGGCTTAGGTTGTCCTAGAAACATTTGGCATGAGTCATAGATTCTTTAGCCTTTTGGGGAGGGTGAGGGGTCAAATAACTCAAATGTATTTCTCAAGGAGCGTTGATACATAAAGACTGATACCATAAACTGTGCTACTCAGCTGGGTCAAGTTCTCTGTTGTTCCAACAATTGTGCATTACTACACCCTCAAATGTAGGGAATCCATCCACACAAATAGACATATCAAGTGATAAAATATCTAGCTTTGATGAAGAAATGCCATAATTAATTAAGACTCAAATCTAGTTAATCCTTTGGTTGATGTCTCGGTGATCATCTCTTCGTGAATGAGAGCAGTATAAATATAATTTGGGTTTTTTGAACTTGCACAACTCATTGTTGCCAGCAAGTGATAAACTACTCGATATATTTTTTGCTCCTTCAACACCTTAACCGACAGTACAGTCGACCAAAAAAATCACTGTATGCATTGGGCGCAACTTTAAAACTAGTTGTAACATCACCACCAAAGTTGGTCCAGAGCAAGAGAAGAAAACAAAAGATGGCAGAAAGAAAAGAAAACAAAGAAGGATAATTAGTCCACCACCCAACCCCAATAAGGCAATAATGCATAGCAATCCATATATCTTGGTCCTCGGATGTAGCCAAACTAAGAAATTCAAACTTGTACCTTCTCTTTACGCCGACCTCTCCTTGAAGAGCAATAAAATTATGGACCTGCCAATCATTTATTTACTGAATGCTATCCACTTCCAACTGTATGATGTAAACAATAGCTCAAAAGTGATAAATACTCATTAGCGTGCTTGCCCCTTCCTCACTCATTACTGGTTGTACTTTTAAGTTTCTTCTTTTCTTTCTTTCTTCTTTTGCATTCCCTTCCTACGTACTGAACCAAAAGAGATATAATGCTCTCTTCAAGATCTCTTCTTATTCTTCATAATCTTCAACTTTTTCTATTTCAAGTGATGATGCTACTATTCTTATCCTTATTCTCAGCCGCAGCAGGAACATCTTCGACGAGTACTTATAATATTTCAAAGCCGGGTTGCCAAGATAAATGTGGAAACATAAGTATTCCATACCCTTTCGGAATAGGAAATCCAAATTGTTACCACGACAAGGCATTCGAGATTACATGTACCAACCAATTTCTAGGTCCAACTCCTTTCTTCTAACTAAATATTCAATTTCCATCTGAAGTTTTAGAACTCACACTGGACTATATTCGCTTCCAGGGATGGTCTCTCTTAAATTGTTACAACAAAACAAGTGGAAAAGGGGAAAGGCCTATTGAACCCATATTTAGCTGAAGATTCACCCTTCTTCTTCTCAAGTACTCGTAGTAAGTTAACAGGCGTCTGCTGTGATATTTTTGCTTACATCCCTCTGGAAAACAGTAAAAATTATGTAAGCGGATGTGCATCATTTTGTGCTAAATCAAATGCTGGTAAGTTGAAGACTTGTTCTGGTGGTAATGGTTGTTGCCAAACGGATATACCTAAAGGACTTAAATCCTTTCTAATCCAGGTTGAGAGTATAAATACAAACAACAAATCTTGGATCAACAATACCTGCAGCCAGGCTGTTGTAATTGATAAGACGTTTCCAGGGAATTATCTTGATGGTTCGATTAAATCCATCTCAAATGTGACGACTGTGCCTATGGTTTTGGATTGGGCAATAGGGAACATATCATGCAAGGAAGCAAAAAGAAACGCTAAATCTTATGCATGTCGTGAAAATAGTGAATGTTTCGAGTCTGATAATGGTTCTGGTTATAGGTGCAACTGCTCAACTGGGTATACAGGAAATCCTTATCTTGGATGTCAAGGTACATACTCATATAACTTCCATTTTGAAGCTATTTTATGGTGTTTTGAACCTGGAGTTGATTGTTTGATTGATTATACATACGTATGATTGAATATTTGTTTTCCTATATTTTGAAGCTATGGTTTTGAGTTTAACATCATGATGAGTATTACTAATTAACAGATATCAATGAATGTGAGGAAAATTCAAATAAAAGTAGTTTATGCCAAAAAAGAACAACTTGCAAGAATACACCAGGAAGTTACTATTGCGCTTGTCAGCCTGGTTACCATGGTGATGGTAGAATGGTACCGGGAGCAGTCGGTTGCACACGTGACAGTAAAACAATACCTGTGGCCATGGAGGCGTCATTAGGTCCGTATGCATCTTATATTCAAAAAGTTTGGTATATAACTTCACTACCTATTACTTAATGTCCTAAAATACTTTCTTGATCCCTACAGGTATTGGAATTGGTATCTTTACAATAGTTTTGATCGGTTTAGGATCTTGGTTGTACCATCGCCTTGAGAAAAAAAAGCGAAATATACTGAAGCAAAGGCATTTCAAGAGAAATGGTGGATTACTATTAAAGCAAAAGATTTTCTCGAATGATGGCACAATTGAGAGTGAAACCAGAGTCTTCTTTACAGAAGAATTAAAAAGGGCTACAGATAATTTCAACCAAAATCGTGTTATTGGTAAAGGAGGTTTCGGCACTGTTTATAAGGGCATGTTACCAAATGGTAGAACAGTAGCTATTAAGAAATCTAAACTCGTCGATGAAAACCAAGTTGATCAATTCATTGATGAAGTTGTTATTCTTTCGCAGATAAACCATAGGCATATAGTAAAACTATTAGGCTGTTGTTTAGAAACTGAAGTTCCGTTGTTAGTTTATGTATTTGTCACCAATGGGACTCTCTCGTACCATCTTCACGGCGAAGACGGTCATGATTCTTCAATTCCATGGAAAGACCGGTTAAGAATCATCGGAAATTGCAAGAGCGCTGGCGTATTTGCACTCTGAAGCATCTATACCTATCATCTATACCTATCTTTCATAGAGACATTAAACCTGACAACATACTCCTAGATGAGTGCGATTACTAAAAATCTGGCATCTTTAAAGATCTTTGGATCACAACAAATATAATATGAATCATGTAAAAGTTTGATATCATATCATAAAATCATCCTATATTAACTTTTAAAAGATGGAAATCAATAGAAATTAGAAATAAATTAACTCAAACATTTAACGTGGTTCAACAATCTAATTATCTACATCCACGAGTAAAAAGATTTGTATTTTTATTATTCATTATTATACATTATAGAAGAAAAGAATACTATACAATCATGATCATATTAATCAAGGATCAATCAACTAAATTTACAAAAAGTCTCATACCTAAACTCTTGCCTATGATTCAATGCCTTCAGTCCAATTTTTCTCCCGATTTTCCATCCTCTTTTCTTGTTTATGAGCTTGGTATTTATAGCCAATTTGATGGGTCCTTCCAATTTACCTTTCCACCTATTTATTCTTATCCATCCTTGGTGTGAAATGTAGTGCCGCAAAACTTATTTGTAATTTTCGCAAGACTTGATCATGCTTCCCGCAAGTCTTAACATGCGTATCGCTTGTTTTTCGTAATTTCTCACTGGTTATCCCGCAGCTCTTCTGCGGTCTTGTATTTAAGTTATTGTTTTTGGATTGGGATAAGTTTGCGGTCTTATTTGAATCATAGCATGTCTGACATGTAGCTCTTAAAAGTGAATCGTCATGCTTTAGTTCTTTTTGTTCCGCAACTTGTAAAGTTGATACGTGTCCCTCATGCATCAACGCTCATCATTACTTCTTTATTGTGTCAGACTTTCCCGCAACCTGGTGTCGGTCAGGCAGCAAGGCTATCTGTTTTGAGCAGTGTGCCTTACTTTCCCGCAATCCATGTGTCGATCATGCATTAACGCTGTCAGGTTCAAATCTTATCAACTTTGCAGCTGTCAGTTCAATGCTTTAAAAGGCTTTGTTTCAGTGTTTCTCGTCCCATCGTAACTCGTTCCTCCTCAATAGTTTTTGGACACGCGTATCTTGGATTTTATTCCCTCACAACGAGAATTATAAGGCTAAAGTTTCTGACTTTGGACTTGCAAGATCCATTCCTATAGACAAAACACACGTAACAACAATGGGGCGAGGAACTTAGGGTTATTTAGATCCGGAATACTATTACTCTGGTCAATTTACAGAAAGAGTGACGTTTATAGTTTTGGAGTGCTTCTTGTGGAGCTTTTAACAGGGCAAAAAGTTATTTTGGCAAACCGAACTGAACAAAATTTAGCCTTTCATTTTGATTTTTTAGAAGCTCGTGTTGTTAATGAAGGAGATAAGGATGAGATCTTGGTTATTGCTAAGCTTGTAAAGAAATGCTTAAAATCAAATGTAAGAAAAAGACCGACTATGAAAGAAGTGGCAAATAGTTTGGATGGGTTGACAAAGTTTCAAGAACCATCCACGGGTGATGATCATCAGGATAAGCCCCTAGCGGTGCCGCTACCTTTAACAAGTGATGCATTCGAATCACAAGTCACTGAAACTAGTTCCTATTTCTTATGTGGAGATTCAACGGAGTTTGAGAGTGCAAATTCAGTAGTTAAGTAACGGTGGGTGATCAGCTCTAGGTATTGAACTTATAATATTTTTCTTATACGCTGTGTTCTCTGCAAATTTTGCAAATATACTCTTTGAAGTTTCAAGGGTGAAATTTACTCCACAACTTTTGAAACCTGGTGCATAATAATTAATATTCGTTCTTCTTGACTACCGCCTATACTGCTATACATAAGATTGAGCTTATTAAAAATTAACCCTTATATTTGTTTTTGTGAGTGTATAAAACAAGTAGAGTAAAATATTTTTTTTTAATATTAAAAAGATACTCTTCTGATATCTGAATTTGGGTATTCTACCAAAAAATATTAGAAAAGTATATGCTTATTAAACTCAATTGTGATAGAATCCTATTATTCCTAGGATTTAATCTAAGCCTAGTCTACGGGAATCAATCAGTCACTTCTTCTTCATCACAGAGACACAGCCACCACCACCACTCAGTGCTCAGTAGCTCACGATCACAGCCACCACAATCACCGCCACCTTCTTCTTCTTCTTCTTCTTCTTCTTCTTCCTCCTTTTCAACAGCACATGCAACATCATTAATCAACAGGTAATACCAATGCCTTAATGATTTCTAATTACATTACAACTATCAATTTCTAATTTATTTGAATCTTTGATGTTTGAAAACGAAAATTTCAATTATACGACTCATTGTAGCATTCATTTTACTGTGTTTTTTTAGGGTTTTGTTTGTGAGATTGATTTAGAATATGAATTGATTCCGTGGATTTGATGTTTAATAACTAACAACAACAGTTAATGATTCAATGAAATCGGGTTTTGGGTTTGTTTTGTCTGTTGATGTTCTTGTTTAGGTTGGATTTTTTATGAAACAAGTCTGCTGAAGAGCAAGTGAATTTCTACTTAGTTGAGTATTTAGAATTAAATTAGACTTAAGAGCACGATTTTTGTTTGGCTTAGTGGTTTATACAAGAAAAAAGCTTAGTTGTTATGCCTGTTTTCTGAGTTGCACAGCAATTGCCATGACTTGATATGAGAAAATGAAAATATTTGCTTGAATTGATTATGGGTTTCATCAACAGAATTCTCAATGTTTATTCTTCCTGAGTTCCCCATAGTTTTATTCATTCTTTTCATGAATTTTCTAGAATAACTGTGTAGTTGGCATACTTTATACATCAAATTGATCTAGTCACAATAATTTGAGATGCATTAGGCCTGTTGAAATATAATATTTCTCTTGCACTTGGTTTTTGATTTACAAAGGTGCACAAAGTTTTCTAAATACATCCATTGTTTTCTTATGACAGGTAATGGGGAGTTGTCTAAAGAGATCCTTCACTTGTTAATATTGTTATTGTGCTCGAACCGTTCTTATCTAAGGTATGAAAAATGATTACATTTGGGGTTTTTATGACTTTATATAGGATAATTTGGCACTTTTGGTTGTTTCCAGTATGACTTATCTTTGTTTTAAACCTATTACAGTGGTAGATAATGTAGGTATTGAAAGCTATTCAACCAATGTGCATTATTGTAAATGTTCTGGGATTTAGTTTTAGAATAGAATAGTAGAAATTGAGAACATTTGCTTGAATTGTTCTGCCAAACTGGTGTAACTCAACTTTATGTTGAGCTTGCATATACACAGTGAATATAAAATGTTTGTATTGTTGATGTTCAAATGAAAGAAAAGAATGGATTGCTTGCAATGATAGTCTGTTGTCAGTGATTAATTGTTGTTATCGCGAGTTCTAATCTTTTCTGCCTCTCTCTAAATTCAAATAATCATCTCATGTTCTGCGTTATTGTAATTACTTAATTTTCTTCTGTTCTTCTTTTTTTCTCGACATAGATTCGTTGTGTTAGGATTTTCCAATTGATTATATAGATGTAATTTTCAATTACTATACGCTTCAATGATACATCCTGCAACAATATCTCTTTACTGTGTTCGTATAATAGGTGTTTAACTCGTTCCAGGGTTTTCGTCAATATGAAATATAAGCAAGTAGACATTTTTCATGCTTTAGTGAGTAAATTTTAGAATTCTAAGCTCCATATTAGGGTTGACTTTCGATGTTATTCAATCCATCATATGGGTTTAAATTTTAAGTAACAACTTTTGGCAACCCTAAAAAGTGCTCCATTTTATTCAGCCAAATATGTATACTTTGTATAACATTGACATGGGAAACTATGGGAAACAAATAGTTATGAATTAGCTATCAGTTGAGCGTCTTTTGTTGTTTTATTAGTATTGGCTTCAAAGTGAACTCATGTAGTGAATCCGCTACCCGCTAGGCCGGTACTGGATTCCAACTCCAAGCACGAAGCTGGGTAACATAGTTATATTCATGTGTAGTCCATGTTTTGGTACAGAGTTTCCCTTGAATAATTATCTCATGCTAAAAATTTCTGTGTGAATCTGAAACATAGGGTTTTTTCTTATCTTCAAAATCTAGAACTAGAAAGACAGAATAATTGTTCAAGAATGAGTCGGGCAACCTCTAATCTCTTGCAACTATGGAAAATACCTTCTACCAGACTACTCGTAACAAATTCTAAGCTTTCAAAAGGTTCTTTCTTATCTTCAAAATCTCCCATTAAACAAAAAATTGTCGATTTTTATATTTCAAAGGCAATGGAAAATGAAAACTTGATGTTCATTTGGTTGCAAGACCTTAATATATACTTCTTCATAGATGGAACAAGTTTGTGCAGGTTCATCCTTACTGTCTGCAACAGAAATTCGTGCAACTGTGTGCTTTTGTAGGAATATGCAGACACAAACATATGAAGTTGTGAATGGTAGCTATCTTCCTGTTGCCGAGAACAAACAAGGAAGTCATGCAAAGGTAGTTTATATTCCTAAATACAAACCTAATTGAGTTGATGTTGATACTTAGGATTACATGTTACACGTGATTTAGGAGTTCTTATGAATTTGGACCTCAACTAATCTAGACTGGATAAAATTTGAGTAATTGATTACTTCTAGTTTCCATTTCTAGGACAAGAATGATGTAAAAGTGGAGACAGTTGGTGCATTCCAGAAGCTACCTATGGTGATGCCATCAGTTGATATTCTTTATTCAGCTATTAAAAAGTCAAAGAGGATATCTCCAACAAAAGGTAAAAAATGATTGCTTAGCAGTTCTTATTAAAATTTAAATAAAATTGGTTGTTGGTAGATAATAGATAGCTCAGAACTTGGTGATGGGAAGTTGTGACAGATGTGATATCTATTATCTTTATGTGTTATAGGCATTGTCAATGCTGCAAAGAGAGAGAGAAATAAAGGTGCACGGCAGATCGATGCTCTTATGAAAGTGAGTTATTTCCTTGTTGTGAAATCCATTAAATTAGCTGAATATAACTTCTCATATTCTTTGATATTACCTTCCCCCCTGCTCTGTTTTTTTTAGGAATTGGGTGTTCCCTTAAGAGAGTACTTAGACAAGTTTCCAAACAAAAAACATCTGCATCCTTATGAACGGTCTCTTATTGAGCTGACTCTGGGGGATGGAAACTACGAAGAGGTACGTTTTGATGATTCATGGTAACATATCTGAGGATGTAGTTTCCTCTGCACTTCAGTTTTTTGTTCTTTTTGATAATTTGGGATAGCCGTAGAAGTGTGGTACCTTATATCGCACGATTTATGTATTTAAGCTTCATTGGAGACATTGTACATTATTTTGTGTACCTTTTCTTTAATTTTGGCCTTTTAAGCTTGAAGTGACCCGGGTCATGAATTCTTGTGGGTCTGAATATGTTTTCTGACAGGTATTAGGAAGGTTAAAATGCTCTAAAAAAGATGGTGAATTCTGTTGGAAAAGAGCATGCCTCTCTCTGCGCTAAGGTTAGAATTATTCCGAAGCAAATATATCAAATTGATAGTATTGTCTAGAAGTAAAACAAACAAACAAACTCAGGTGTTGATTTTTGACACTGTCAACTGAAAGTTGAACATAATGTAGTCGGTTAAAGTGAACTCTTATTTTTTGATGTGGTGATTAATTCTGCTCTTGATTTTGCCTCTGTTAGTGTAAGGGTGTGTCACCTATCTAGGTGGCTTAACTATGGTGTTTGTTCATTATCAGATGTCATGTTAAACATGAAAATTAAATGCTTAGATTGGGCGTGAAGAGAACTCAAGTTATCTAAGTTTGTTGATCTGGGTTTACAACAGACCGATTATCTTGAGGGCGCTCTCAAGTCCTCAAGAAGGAAAAAATGAAATTGAAAATGTATCTGAAAACTGTTTTTCCAATCATTTCCAGTCTGTGTCTAAGCGTGAAGCAGAAGAGCGACTTGCTGAGGTTAGTGCTTTATTTACATATCAAGAACATCTGCCATGAATCTGCTGTTGTCATTTTTCTTGTCTAACATAGACCTCAACCTGCATGGTTTTATCTATAGGGTATCAGGAGAATGGAAGACATTTTTAAATCAGGAGGAAAAGCTGTAGATGATCTGCTAAACATTGCCAAGGTAATATGGCTGCTTTCTATCATTAAATAACCTATAAGAAGTGGCCTTTGGATTTCTCATTTCTTATTGGCTTGACTCTCGTAATGATTTTATCACAAAGCTTTGAGCCACATATGTTAGCAATGATTCTTTTTTCTGGTTGCAGACGTTACGTGCAATGCCTATGGTTGATTTGGAGTCACCAACACTCTGTCTTGTGGGGGCGCCAAATGTGGGGAAATCATCACTGGTTCGTATACTGTCATCAGGAAAGCCTGAGGTATATACGCAAACCATAAGCGTCACATGAGTTCTAAAAATCCTAAAATCCAATCTCATTGTTATTTATTGATTTATTTTTTCTGTTTACCATGTATGTTTTGATCAATTTTCGCTCATTTTTTGCCCCTAAAAGAAGAGGACACTTCATTTCTTACATGCATTAACTGTCACCCTTTTAACCTTTTTATTGTTGTGCAGATATGGAACTACCCGTTCACAACCAGAGGAATTCTGATGGGTCACATTCATTTAAACTACCAACATTTTCAGGTTAGTAATCATTTTTAAGAGGTCAAAAAGGAAATGTGCAACTTGAATAATAGGTGGCCCCATACCATGTCGAGCCCAGCTGGTATCTTTCCACTGATATCGTGAACTTTCGTTGAAAACAAAAAATCAAGAATAATGGATGATCCGATGATGTACCACTTACTTAAACTTTTTTTAATTCAATTTCTTTGACTCACAATTGGAGTCGCGTTAAGGCTGGTAATGCTCGGAGCAATATTAGAATAGTTGATTAAAGCTCATTGTGTGGCCTTTTGGCTAGACAGATCTAGCTGGTTGAAACCCCGACTGTCTAAGCTGTAACTTTGTAAAGTTTGCGCTTCGATGTTGTTTTTAATACTTTAATTACATCTAAAAGGTGTTGGAAATTGACTGCAGGTTACAGACACTCCTGGGCTTCTTCAGAGACCAGATGGTAAGCAATTCACATATATAACATCATTTATTTTATTTTATTTTTAAGTTGCAAAAAGTTCGTTATACTCTTTTAGCATCAAAAGTTCTCTAATTTATTCTTGTTTATAGAGGACAGGAATAATCTGGAAAAGTTAACTCTAGCAGTCTTCCAGCATCTTCCTACAGCAGTGCTATATGTTCATGATCTATCAGGAGAGTGTGGATCATCTCCTTCTGATCAGGTACCACATACTTTCTTGTTTTGTTTGCTATTTTTGAAGAAGACGCATGCTTCAATTGCCAGGCTTCAGGGTCTAGCTTGGCTTATACGATAGAAATTCCCTTCTTAGTTTCCTCGAGCAACTTCAGGGTTCGCACCTTTCCGATATCATTTATGATCAAAATTGTCATGATTATACTTCCGGTAGTTTGTAACTGTAACTTTTGCATTGTTTCCGTATCACAACTTACTTGCTCTCGATTACCAACTGTGCAGTTCATTACATACAAAGAAGTACGGGCGAAGTTTAGTGGTCATCTTTGGATTGACGTTGTCTCCAAATGCGATCTGTTGAAAGATTCACCTGTCTTCTACATTACAGAAGATAGTAGCAATCCGGAACATATTGAGATGGAACAGTATAGAAAAATGGGACCTCCAGGTGCTATCCATGTGTCTGTGATGAGTGAGAAAGGACTGTCTGAGGTTATTAACAATATATCCCCATCCTTTTATTTGTTGATAGATTTAGCTTCAGTTTTTAATTATGATGAATTTATCTTCAACTGGTAATCAGAAAAGAAAAAACCAACAGCAAATTTCTTCAACAAACCTATCAATTACATTGTCCCATTGGTTTTTATCGTTTATTTTTTTAATGAAAGATGAACTGGTCTTCCATTAGAGCTAATATTTCCTTTTTCTTTTTCCACTTTTGCAGTTAAAGAGTACTGTTCATGAGCTACTGGTTTCTCAAATGGCTAGGATCAAAAGCCAAAATAGCAATCCAGAAACTTAGAGGTGCATAAAACTTAGACGCTCTTCGTTACTCTTTTCAATCTTTCTCCAGTCTTTCTCAGATGGAGGGTTGTAGAAAGTAGAAACCAGAGTTCTTCCAGTCTGGTTAAGCAGTTGTAATGCAGCTTCAGCTTTCAATCAACTGCTCTATTGTACAGTACTGGGTCTCTCACTACTCAGAAAATTGGCCCTTGTTTTTGAGTTTTCAAGGACAGTCACCATTTTGTTCTTCTGTATGGTAATAATTTACGCCGAAGCATGGTTCGTCGCTCCACTATTATAATGCGGCTGTGTTTCTTCACAGTTTTCCTTCTTTTGATAACGATATTTGTCACAGTGTAATGTTTTTGCTAGTAATTGTCCTCGGCGGTATTTTTACGGAATAGGATGTTGGTTTGAATTCACATAGATTGCACATGTTCTCATACCAATTTTGAAAAGAATTAGATTGTTCTGTATTCCAAATTTCACATTGGTGTTGTTTGAAGGAAACTTGATGGTCTAAAGTAAAAAATCTATGTTGCATTGGAAGTACTTCTTAGTGTTAGATGTTTCCACATTAAAGGAGTACATATTGGAACTTGTTGTTACATCCATGTTTGGAGGCGATAAAATATATATAAAATGGTGTAAAACATGGAGGTGACCATAGATTACCTTGTATTGTTACACTTGTTCTTTTGTTTGATGTCTCATCAATACAGTTTACACTCCACAGTCCACTTGCGGAAGTCAATTAATTAAGTCATTAAAAGTCATAATCTAATCAACAACCACATGATGTGAAATTGAGGTTAACAGCATCCAACATGACCCATTAAACCACTACTACCCTACATCTAAAAATACATATAGCCCATCATATATATCTAAAGGTTAAAACTGTGGAGTCATTATTACATCAGTACTCCTCATAACACCATATCACCTTTGATTCTTTTTTTCTTTTTAGACGCGTCAGCTAGATCTCCAAAATCCAGACCATAGTCTCACAAAACACAAGCATCTTAAAAATCCCCTCTTTATAATCAAACGTATAAAAAAGTAGTGAAAAGGTCACAACACTAAAGAATCCCATTTCGACCAAATCAAACCCTAATGTCAATGCATCACTGAAATCATCCTCCAAAAACAGATTCATTTTGCTTCAGAATTTATACCAATCATTTGTTCGGATGCTTGTTGTAACGGGGTGAGTTTCTCATAACCTAGATTTATATTTTATTTTAAGGATATCGATCAAATTAAAGGGTCAATTTTAGTGGAACTATAAGGTTTTTGTGAAAATCCCCAATTAGAGGTTAATTAGATACATTTACTTTATAAAATTTCCTTTTTAGTATGACTGAGGAGCTGGATTTCATCTTTTTACAGGTTACGAGATTATTGTTATTGTGCTTAGTTATGTCGAGACCAATGGTGCTTGTGTTTTTGTTGGTGATACTTATAATCACTTCCCAATTCGAATGGAAACAACAACTTGTCCCAGAGACTGAAGCAACTCCAAGTCTGGCCGAGAAGCAACAGCGTGTTTCAAATAGGAAAGAATATGTAAAAGAAAAGGTAAATTATATAGGATGATACTTAGATTGCTTCTCTTATTTGGTTATACTTATATCGCTTGCTGCTTGGGTTGTATGTCTCTTTGATGTGATAACATAGGATAGGATGGATAGGTTGTGGTCCTGTGGATGCAATTTGATATCAAGTATTCCAGCAAATTATGTCATGTTTTGAACAAAAAATATAGGTTTGCATCGAAATGGTAGTGGTGAAACATATCAATCATAAATAATGGCGTTCGATCTTCACAAGAAACAGTTAAAACATTTCATTGTTCATGTGACATTTGAACTATAATGACCCAATTTTTTCTTCTGTAATAACTCTTCTGGTCTTTGGGGGTTATTCATTGTGAAAGCTGAAACTATGTTTAGTTGTCTGCATTTCTTATTACATTGGAAGTGAGAAGAATATCTCAGGTATATCAGGGTAATCTAATGGTTACTTCATATCTGGTGCAAGCTGAAGTTCTGTGTTTGCTGTGAAGGATGGCTTAGATTCGACTTGAAGGCTTGGTGGTTATGTTAAATGCTTACTCTGTCAATGTCTAGGTCTCTAGGATATCACCTAGCTCACCATTCTTTTAAAGAGGGAATGGATATTAGTATTGGTTTGCTTGTTAGTGAACATCTTGCTGATAGAAGTCGTCGATGGATCAAAAAGAGTATTTAAGTGGACTTAATCCTGAGAAACCTACAAACCAACTAAATCCCAACATAATGATTATTCACGTTTGGCATTTTTTGAATTTTGATGATAGCAACTCAGTATGTTTAATACTTGATCAGCTATTTGTGGATAAAATCTAAGATGCAACCATCTTATAACATTTTGTTATGATACAAATTATTAAACATAACTTCACATGAAAACCTTTAGGCTTTTATCACAATACCTATACCCAAGGTGTTGGTCTTGGATATGAATCATATCAGTAAGTATACTGATATTGTTTATGCATGCTCGCCTGAGTTTATTATACACAGCTACAGTTTCAGTAATCACTAGGTTAAATTTGTGATAACATGATGACATTTATGGCACACCTACTACTATGGTTAACACATGGTTCGCACCCAAACAGTGGCCATTTTTTCTTTTGTTTGTTGCGGAATGCCTGAATCCTGCTTTGATAAATTTATTCATGATTAATCTCTCTAAATCTACAAAGCTACGAGTGCAGCCATATATGTATATGTATGGTAATGTCTTCATATATATGGCTTATTCTGCAGTGTATGTAGTGTACTTTATAATCAGTATTCTTGTGTTGGCTGTTTAGGTTAGTTTAAGGCTGTTGTTGGACTGATGCTTTAATCATCTTAATGAACAAAAACTCTAAATATAAAACTGTTGGTTAATTTTTTGGGGAATATATTCTCGGCTACCTTATCGGAGACTATCCCTTTGCAAATTGCAGATCATCTTATCCCAAGAGAAGAGCATTCAGAGGCTCAATGAGCTTGTGAGAAATCTTCAGAGGCAGTTGCTACAATGCAAAGGGGATAATGAAACAACCAACAGAACTGCCAGTTCATTGACAGAGAACATAAATGAACTTGAGCGGCAACAGATCCTGGAAGACTAACCCTGAGAGTGCTGCAAATTAATTTGCTTGAGAGATGTCCAGATTATTATTTCTCCACAACCAATGTAGCTTCAGCCTTGGGCACTGATCGACTTCTTAACATGTACTTCAGATATCACGGTAGTAGATCCCTAGCAGCTTCTTGTGAAAAATCTACTTTAATAGGCCACCTCCGCTTAAGTTGAAAAGCTTAACATGAAGTCTCATGGTGACTTGATATGGGAACTCAGAGGTTAAAGTAAATGCATGAATGGTTCGATCAATCAGGTCTGTAAATAAATCGGATCTCCTTATTAGTTGAATGAGAATGTATTTGCAGGCGGGGTTCGTATTTATGATACCTGCTAGAAAATTACCTTCACACATATATAGAGCAATGAAAATTTGAACTTGATGTGTGGAAAGGTTATATTATGTTATCCTGACATTTCGACATATTAATTAAGTACTTTGTGCTGGTTGTACAGGGAACTTTTTGTTGTCTCAGCGAAGTTGCTCAAATGTCATTTTTGACAGGGTTTTGTTGTTGCTAATGATACTGAACTTTTTTGAAACTGTTGGAGAACTAAACTTTTAAAACCTGGTAGTCAGATAGGGTGGAATATCATTTTACAGTTCTTCAACTAAGCTCCTTCGGAAGTGTAAAAAGGTGTCACTTTCTCGCAGGTGGTGGTATGGTGCGTTATTTACTGTTCATATCTCAGTTGCATCCGGCGCAGATTTAGGTTTTTTCTGTATATGGACCTGCACACAGCACCACTCAACACTCTTTCAAGAACGGCTTTGCTCGTTTGAACACCAGCTTTGGAGAAAAACGCATGCTAAATCCGCTAAATATCACTGATCTAAACTAGCAATCAATTAACTAAACTATCTAAAATCATTAAAACAAAATTAAGTAAAGACAATTTAATCATTATAGAAAATATTTTGCTGAAAAAGTTTCCACATTTTATTTGATGTGATGCAGGATTCAAGGCGCTTTCTCCAAGGAATAGCTGATTTTAAAATTCAGAACCCACTATATTAAAAATGAAGAGTTGTGATATGGTGTACGGTTGTACACCCCTATCCGGTCATTTTTATCACCCTTGAGCGAAAATCGGGTCACTTTATCACCTTTGAACGAGAAATCCTTCTAATTGGCTATCACTAATGAATAAGTGACGTTTTTTTTTTTTATCGTTTTTGTAAAAATAATCAGCATTTCAAAGCTGAAGGAAAAGAGTTCTAAGAGGGGTTGGTGAGATAGGGGAAGCTTGACTCATAAATTAAGTCACCAGAGCATTTGTACATAAAATTCTTGCACGGAAATAAGAAGTCTATATATGGGCTATCCAGAAATCTCCCCTTCAATTTCCATTACCCGATGAGCACAATCCTCAGCCACACAAGTACGGATTAGCTTTGTTACCTTTCTTCTACTATCAAGCTTCTTATATATAGAAATGACAATCGATCAACTGCAGACAGACATCTAAATATGATGGATATGATAACGTTCATCAATCAATACTTCTCGTTAGCTAATATTGCAGGCTTATTAGCTTTGTTATCTTTCTTCTATTATCTATACACCTCAATTTTAAGGTCGTCAAGGAATACGAAACTATCATCAGTATCACCACCTGAAGTTGTAGGGGCATGGCCTATATTAGGCCATCTTCCTCAGCTACTAGGGTCGAAACCTCTGTTCAAAATCCTTACAGACATGTCTGACATTTATGGACCTATCTTCATGGTCCGGTTTGGTATGCATCCAACGCTTGTTGTTAGCAGTTGGGAAATGTCTAAAGAGTGCTTCACCACCAACGACAGGTTCCTCGCTGCCCGCCCATCCGGTGCTGCCAATAAGTACCTCACTCTTGGCCTGTTCGGTTTTTCCACGTACGGTCCTTACTGGCGAGAGATCCGTAAAATCTCTACCTTCCATTTGCTCTCACAAAGGCGTGTTGAGCTTTTCAAGCATGTTCCTTACTTGGAGATCGGCAAATGCATGAAACACTTGCATCGGCGCTGGATGAAAAGTCAAAACCAAACAAAGCAAAATGACGCAGCAGCTGGTTCTGTTAAAGTCGACATGAGCCAATTACTTGGGGAGCTAACCTTGAATGTGGTGTTGAATTTAGTTGCTGGAAAACCGATTTTTTTCAAGAACGACAACAATCATGAATATGACTCCAAGGATAGTCATAACAAAGAGGAAAAAGAAGGTCAAAAGCTCCATAAGACCATCATAGAATTCTTCGAACTGGCAGGAGCTCCGGTTGTATCTGATGCTCTTCCATTCCTTGGGTGGATGGATGTGGATGGACAAAAGAAACGCATGAAAAGGGTAGCCAAGGATATGGATTTCTTTGTTGCAAAGTGGCTTGAAGTGCATCGGCACCAAAGAAGACGGACAGTGGTATCAAACTCAGCAGCAGGAGGCAATAATCATGAGGATGCGAAAGATTTCATGGACGTGATGATGTCAGTTCTTGATGGGGAAAATGATGATCTCTTCTTTGGTTACAGCCGTGACACTGTAATCAAAGCCACATGTCTGGTATGTATTTAACTTCTTCATAATATTAAAGAAGCAACATAATAAGCAATTATCCTGGGTAAAACTGGAATCACCCTTCAGTTCCAACTAGCATTGAAGGTTGTATCACAGTCGCATAATTACAGCACCAAAATTTAGATTTGGTGTACTGGCTGACAGTTTCATAGTCATACACGACGTGTTAAACTATATATATCCCGGATTCGGGCATCATATGCAAATAATTACCTGATTTCTCAACTGTTCGGGTCATAATTTGTATTATAAAAGCAGAATTAAAACGATAAACATGAGACTCTACTTGAGTTTCCATTACATTATAATCAAAATACTGCATTCAGAAGGATCATGTGACTCAATGTGCGGTAAGATTTCAAATATTCAGAGAAGAATCATAAGATATCTGCGAATTTCTAAATTACTATGTGGTGGATGGCATTATCTCAATTTTGTGAATTTGTTCAAGTTAGTTCGAAACATTCTTAATGTTATCTAAGTTCTGTCGATTTTGCAGCAAATGATAGCAGCTGTTTTGTTTTACATTACTTGATAAGATTTATACAAAAGGAGATAGAGTAACAGACTCCTAGTCTGTGGGAAAGTTACAGAAGTTGTTCATATAGTTGTGGGTTGTTACTGACTTGATTTGTTCTTGTGCAGGTAATCAGGGATGCTAACTGTACCTGTTATCATGCCCCCTCAAGATGGACCGCGAGAGAGGAGTCCAATCTTGGATTTTAGTTGTAGAAATCTTGAACTTGGTAAAGGTTTTGTAAGTGCATCCGCTAGCTGATCAGCAGATGAAACATGTGCTACTCGCAATACACCTTTTTGGACCTGATCTCTTATGAAGTGAAAATCAATGGCGATGTGCTTCATTCGCGAGTGGAAAACCGGATTTGCACAAAGTTGCGTAGCTCCCACATTGTCACAGTAAATCACAGGACAGGTAGACTATTGAATTCCCAGATCAGTGAAGAGAGAAGTCAACCAATTGAGTTCAGCTGCAGCATTTGCCACAGCCCTATATTCAGCTTCAGTCGACGATCGGGCTACTGATTTTTGTTTCTTGGAACTCCAGGAAATAAGATTGCGACCAAGGTAGACAATATAGGCGCTGGTAGAGGAGAAGTCTTCCTTGTTGCCCCCCCAGTATGCATCCGAGAACACTTGTAACTCACTGTTGGTGTGGATGTGATCAGAAAAGGCATGTAGCTTTAGAGGAGATTCCATATACAATTGAATACCGTCATTGATTGTGCCGCAAAGATAACGTAGAAGTCTTTTAACAACCTGCCAGTGTGTTGTTGTGGGCGAATGCATGTATTGTGATAACTTGTTCACTGCAAAACTCATATCTGGTCTGGTGATTAGAAGATATTGGCTCTGATACCATGTTAAAGTCTGCGCGCATCCAACTCAAAACCAATTGGCAATGAGTGGAGTGACCTTTCCATATTATATTTTAAATTCATTATGGGGATATTAGCAATGTGGGACTATTATCTTTCACACGCCCCCTCACGTGTAGGGCACTCTCTGTGGGCCTCTAACACGTGAACATTATATGTACGGGTAGCCGTTGGGCTTACTCTCGTACGGGTCTGGCTCTGATACCATGTTAAACCTTATGAGATGTGTTTTGTTTTACATTACTTGATAAGCTTTATACAAAAGGAGATAGAGTAACAGACTCCTAGTCTGTGGGAAAGTTACAGAAGTTGTTCCTATAGTTGTGGGTTGTTACTGACTTGACTTGTTCTTGTGCAGGTAATCAGGGATGCTAGCTGTACCTGTTATCACTGCCTCAGATACCACGTCACTTACATTGACATGGGCTCTCGCACTACTAATCACTAATCCTACTGTCTTAAGAAAGGCTCAGGATGAGCTTGACACCAAAGTAGGCAAGGGTAGAAACGTAGAGGAACACGACATCAATGATCTTGTCTACCTCAAAGCAATTGTAAAGGAGACACTCCGGATGTACGCTGCTGCTCCACTTGACGTTCCCCACGAGGCTATTGTAGACTGCAATATTGGTGGGTATGAAGTGAAAGCAGGCACACGTTTAATTGTCAACCTATGGAAACTGCACCGTGATCCTCGATTGTGGACAAATCCATCAGATTTCAAGCCGGAGAGGTTTCTTCCACAACTCGATGGCGGTTCTGGTGGTGAGGCAGCAAACTTGGACTTCAGAGGTCAAGATTTTGAGTATCTACCATTTAGTTCGGGAAGAAGGATATGTCCAGGGATCGACTTCGCGCTGCAAACTGTTCATATGGCACTTGCCGCCTGCTTCATGCGTTCAATTTCGACAATGAACCAGCAGGACTAGTAATAGACATGACAGAAGGTTCGAGTTTAACCATGCCCAAGTTAACCCCACTAGAGATTTACCTTCGCCCACGCCTCCCAGACAAACTTTACTAGACGTAGTATCCAGAATGTAAGGGTTTCTTCCGATATGGCCATATTCTATTTCCAACGAAAAAAATCACCTGATCAAGTGTGTAAGAGACTTAAGTTAAATTGGTATTCTGCTTCCTATTATATCGAATCTGTAATGAAGTAACAACCAACTGGATTGTCCCTTACATTCTTTATGACCAATTGGTAGCGTTTGAAAGAGGTTACGCGTGTTCATTCTTTATAAGAAGAATATGTCATGAAAAAATTAACTTCAAATTTATTTTTATTTGGATTTTATAAAAAAAATGGTACTAAAATATTAAAATAATATCATTCTAACTATGTCATTGAATCTTTCCCCAATATATAAACCTTTTAAGTACCATTCAACAAAAACTTTTAAAGATGGATATAATACTCAAGAAAGAAAATTCATTGATAGTTTAGATTAACTTCTGAGTATCCTGAAATAGGAAGAAAATCTCTATCTCTACCATTATTAAGCAAAAGCCTATGTTAGCGACTCTTTGTATTATGCATGCCCATAAAAATCTAAGAATAATTCAGGGTCATACGCAAGCCCAAAGGTTATAATAAAATTTAAACCTCTTATATAAGACATAATTTATTGTTTACAAGCCCAAGTAGTAGTTAGGCAAACAAAGAAAAATGAAAAAAAACTCATCCGATGTAGAAGAGTTTCAAACGGATATATATATAGTTGGTATTATCACCCTAAAACTTTATCATTATACCACAGTAAGTTAACGTCTGCTAAAGTTATCAAAGTATCCAGTGATTTGGTTTCTTGGATAAATAGATGTAAAAGAAACTTTATATTTTTATTTTTTCTGGGAGTTAATCGACTTAACCCTGGCAGGCCAGAAGTGATTTGCCCCACTATGAAAGGTGGGATGGATTTAAGATACTTGGATCTCAATATCCTATCCCTTTTAGCATGTTGAAATAGAGGGTATATGGAAGAAAAATGTTCTTGGGGCTGCAAGAGGATTATTCTATATAGATGGTGGGATAAGGGGTTTCCTAGAAGATGGTAAATGATTAAGTTATCTTTTTTAAAATTACCATAGTACCTTTTCTACTATATAGATTTAAAATAACTGACTTACTTTGAGTTTACGAATAATGTTTGCCAGTACGAAACTGAGGGGGGCAGCCTGACAATTACTATGTTTACCTAGAAACCTGTTAGATAACCCACCCGACTCAACACAATGAGCTAGGTCAAAATTCAAAACCTAGCCGATTATGACCATGTTATTCACATATGGAAAACGCCATAAAATCCGGTTAAGTTTTTAAAAAAATTACTACCCGATTTCGGGTAAGATTCTTCATATGTAAAGAATAAAAATCGACTAGGTTTTTTATTAAAAACTTAGACGATTATGGCATCATAAATCGATTAGGTAACTTAACCGATTCTGAATAAAATTCTTTATATATAAAGAACACTATAAAAATCGGTTAGTTGTTCTTTAATTTCCTAATCGATTTTATGTGAAAAAATAATTTATGATCTAACATACCATTTGTTACAATCTATTTTAACTACTAATTTTAACTTTATTAATATAATCTAACTATTTTTGTTTTTTAAGTTTTTTTTGAAAAGGTTAAATTAAAAAGAAAAAGATTACAATGCATGGGCATAAATCAAACATACCTTATGTGTGAAGAATTGTACCCCAATTGAAAATAATTTGTCTTATTAAAATGCATTTGAAAATAATTTTTCTTATATGTTACTTAATTCTAACTATAACAATTATAATGTGGAAAGTATAGCAATCACACAACATACATGATTTTGTTAACGAGAAAATTGTTTGGAAGAAAAACTTGGGACCTAGTCTAGTTTTAAGTACTCTCAGAATTAAGCCGTTATACAAATTGACTACCGCACGTTAGTATAGTTGAGATCAAGTAAACTACCTAAGTTACCAAGTTCCTTTAGTATCCTTATGCCAATGTTTTAAAAACAGGGCCGGTCCAACCGGTGAACCAGTGAACTGGTAGAAAAAATGGGTTGGTTCACTAATGACCCAGTAATCTTTCCAAAAACCGTGCTCAAACAGGTAAACCGGCCGATCAACCAGTGAACCATCAAACCCAGTTGAGTTTTTAGCGGGTTCACCCTGTTGCTTTCCCATCATAAAAATTTTGGGAAAAAAATCTTAAACGATTGGGCTTAATCTCAACATATGGGAAATTGACTCTAAGAGGAAACATAAATTTAATTTTAATTCCATAAATTTTAGACCTAACTAGAGTTAACTGGAAAGATTATTACCTCTCCAATTCAAGTTTCCGTGAAGACAATGGTTTAGGTTAAATTTTGGGGTTGATTAATGGGCTAGTAATTGTAAAGGTTTAATAGAGAATTTGAAATATGTATTTGTTGTGATGAAATAAAAGATGAGTTTATGAACATTAGGTATAATCAGTTAGAACCTAGTAAAAGTGTTGATTATTTTCTCATATGATATATGATTTCAATGGGGTTTCACCAAGTTTGTATCTACTAAAATTGTTCATGAACCAAAGATTTGTTTTTTTTTTTATGATTGAAAATTAATTCTTTCATTTTCACTCCAAGTTTCTCAAAAAAGAAAGGATTTCATGAGAAGACGAAAGGAAGACGAGAATGAGTTACAGATAAGAGATGGGAAAATAGGAGAGAAAAACATATCACGTGAATCTTTTTGACATGGTATATATATTTGACCCGGTGAACTACCAGTTGAGACATTATTTAGACCATTTGACCCTAACCTAGTGATTTTCCGGTTCGATGTCTGGTCCGTTTCTTAAAACATTTTCCTGCACCTACTACCAGTCTGTCCAACGTACGTGAATCCCAGGACAAATAGTTCATTATCTTGATTTGATTCACTACTATGAAAACTTATGCAGTCAACTCCTTTGGATCGTAATCCAAAACAGTAAATGACTAATTTGTTTCATTAACCAACTATTTATCGATCACCCAAATCAATCCTTAGATTAGTGATAAAGTAGAGTAAAGGATCTTCCGTTTATATCAGTAAAATCCTTCGGTCAAAAGATCAAACCAAGAAAAAGATTATCAAAATCATTAATCTTGATGAACAAGATCTATCCAAGCAAATAAATGTTGATAGAAAGTTTTTTCGATCTTCTACAAGTCTGATGCTTATAAAATTAAATTGCTTGTGAAATCCCAAAGAATCAAGCTCGTAAAAAGTCACACAAAGATTAGAACCAAATAGGAAAGTCTTCAAGTCTTCAATTTTTAATTTAAATCTTCAAAAGTAACCTTTACAAAAACAACTTGATTCCACTACTGATTAACAGTTCTATTCCACAGTTACAAAAATTACTAATTAGATCTATGATAGTCGAATTTTCAAACAAACTTGAGTGGCCTTATATCAGAAGAGAAGGACCATAGCATAAACAAGTTTGATCTATCAAACATAACTACACCGTCAGTTCATAACATGTAATCAACGAAAACTAAATAACAATCTAGCCTTCCATCAAAGGTAAAACTAGCGCATCTTGATCCAAATGAAGACTTTAAACCAAAGGAAACACAAGATGTTTCACTTAATTAGATTACTCGTGTCTCTTTTAAGTTGACTTTCCCACACGATAAAGGTGTGTTCTAGGATAATTTTGTAAGAATACAAGACTCCCTATTTATAGTGTTACGACTAAAATATTTTTTGGAAATACCATTTATCAATTTTTAAAATTCTACATACCTAGTAATTTCCGACTCATAATCGATTTCTCTCGCAGTATGACAACTAAGATTAGCTAGACCACAACCATGTAATTTTATAATATAGTTACTATAGATATGCAAACCTCTGAGAATGAAAAGCATAATTTTGATACCATAACTGATATTGCAAAATCGATATTATAGGATCTTGCCTTGAGTATTAAAGGAGTATACTTGAACATTAAGAAATTAGAGTTTAGCACATGTTCAAACTTTATGTCGACATTTATGAACATTCTCAATCTAACTCGTATACATGATGTCTGTACAAACCCGTGAAGCTAACAGAAAAATCGAAAATGTAAAGCACAAGTTAGAGATAGTCAAAATCGGTCATGGGATCGATCCTTGGATCGGTCTTGAGATGTCTTTTTCAACTATGAAACAAGTTTCACAGTCTACTTCCTTAAAATTTGTTTCTGAAATTGCTTTCAAACATATTTACTAAGGTAAGAATTCACCCAGAAGTTCAACAAACTAAATAAAAATAAGTTACCAATTAGTGGAATATCGAAAACACGAAGTCCATAGATAACTATACTTCTTAACTCCATATACTCTAGTTGTTGAAACAATCATTGTATATCTTTCCTTTTGATGCTTTGATCATAGTATAACGACCAAGTCACCAATACTAAAGTCAGTGTAACAAACTTAAGTTCACATATAAATACTTATAAGAAAAATAGATATAAATGGAACAAGACAAGTCTGTCGTTATTAACCTTGAACTGAAGGATGATGTCATCGTTGCCTTCAGGTCTTCATGAGTGACTAGAGCAAGTATCAACATATCTATGTTCCTAGTCTAACCTAACAAAGTTGACTTTAGTAATCTACTCAAGCGACTCGAGTTTTGGAATTAAACTTGACAACCAAACTTGACATACCTACGCTTGGTGGGTATATGATTTTAGTGTGTATGGTGATTCATTTGACTTGTGCTTGGATAACCTTAATTACACTAATTCTTAAATGATGTGTTGAAACTAATCTTGTGCTTAATTGGGATTAGTGCCATTTCATGGTAACTCATGGCACTGTTTTAGGCCATATTATATCTTCTAAAGGCTTGGAAGTTGATAAAGCTAAGATAGATATTATTTTTTCTCTTTAAAACAAGTTATTTCAGGGCTTGTTGAAGAAGTATAATATATCTCATCCACAAATAAATGCACAATCTGAAGTCTCTAATCGAGAAGTAAAATCCATCCTGAAAAAAACAATGAATCCGTCAAGAAAATATTAGAGTTTGCATCTCAACGATGCATTATGAGCATATAGAACCGCATACAAGACTCCTATTGGGAGGTCTCCGTATAGGCTTGTGTAAGGTAAACCTTGTTATCTTCCTACTGAAATTGAGCATAATTAAGGATTTACGATCTATTCAACAATACAACATGGAGATGGATTGGGATGGTAAACAAAGAAAGCTTCAATTAAGTGAACAAAAAGAGATTCTAATGATGCATATGAAAGTTCACGGATTTACAAAGAGAAAACAAAGGTTCTTCATGATAGTAGAATTTCTAGAAAAAATTTATTGTAGGGCAAAAATTTCTCTTGTTTAATTATCGCCTTCATTTATTTCCCGGTAAATTGAAGTCTGTTGGACAGGACCCTTTATTGTGCTTAATGTTTTCTCTCGTGGTGCAGTTGAGATTCGTACTTTGTTAACATGAAAGGAGCTTAAAGTGAATGGGAATCGATTGAGATCCTATTATGAACCATTTTAACCAAATATGGTTGAGATCAACTTAGTAGACGCACTCCCTATGGAGGAGTAGCATGGAAAATGCCAAGTCGGGATTAAGACGTTAAACTAAGCGTTGAATGAGGGGCAACTCATTGGTTTAGTATTTCTTATATTTTATCTTTTTATTTTTCTTAGTCCATGTCATTATAGGATTTCTCATCTTGAGTTTTACATTGGAAGATTCAATTTACATTGAGGGTAGTGTAAAGTTTAAGCATGGGGGAGTGGTTAAGCATATAAAGAGTTTTATTATCCACTTTTGTACGTAAAATTTGCATGAAAACCTCCAACTTTAGAGATTTTAGAGTCACGTAAAATAATTTTTTCTAAGTTTACATATAGATTTCTTACCAATAACTGAACTTAGAAACCCTTGAGAGTGTACATTCGGCATTCTTATTCATTGAGAGAGTAATTGTGATGAACTTAACCATGTCGATGGCTAACTAGGTGCAGGAGGCGTGCAATATTAGAGAGTTAATCAATCATTAGTTAAGACTACCTATTGAGTGAGGCGCTAAACCTCAATATCCATTTAGAGTGTTTCATCTGCATAAACTCCGAGTAGAATGATGATCTGCTCAACCTCACACCCCTGCAGCACTTTGTAATCTCTTGAGTGCTAATTCTTTCAATCATGATGGTCACATCAGAATTGTGAATAAACCTCATTCTTGTAATTAAATTGCAGTACACTACTCTCACAAAGCATCAACAATAGAAACATGTCATCATCATCAACAAGTGAAGTAACATCAAACTTATGAAGAAAGTTGAAGACGTTTAAGGCTTACAAGCAACAAAGGAAGAGTGAAATTATATATCCAAAGTGAAGACAAACTTAAAAAGAAAGAAAAGCAAAAAAAATATTAATTTTTGAAGTTTAAGTGACCAAGATAACACTAAAGTTGTGAAAATTAAGTGCTAAAGTCTTTTTCTTATGACCTATTCATTGTTAAAAATAAATAAAAATAAATCATTAATCAAGGTCGTGGAGAAGAAAAAATCTATAAAGAAGGTTCAAAAGAAAAAGTAGTTGAAGAAGAAAATAGTACAAGTTTTCAAACTTCTATGAAGTTTGGGAATTTATCATAAGAGTTGAAGCTGAATACGAAGATATTTCTATTTTTTATGAGAGTAGTGTTGAATGTTGATCGAATGAGATGGTGGATAAACAGTCCCATCCTCGTATATGATTGACTTCCTTTCTTAGAGATCATCAAAAATTAAAAATAAACGTCGTCTTTCTGTGTGTAAATATTTCATTCTTTATTCTATCTTTCACACATGATCAACCTATTTCTACCATTCTTAAGTGATAAACCGGTGAGGCAGAAGTCGAGGCGAAATATTTATTGGTTGCTATCGAGGATGCATTCCATCGTACGGCATTGTTTTAACACATTACACTCTCTTTCTCGTCGATTAAGCGCATTTAGGATTCAAGAATAATGTTTTCTTGTACTTCTAACTTCTTATTATTAGGTGCAGAAACTTTATGTCCTCATACCTCTATGGATGCTTACGATTTTGAAGTATATAGAAGTTGGAGTAGTTTTTTTGGGTATATCTCTTGTAAACCCTCATGAGAATATAACTCGTCCACTAGGGATACCTAGGGGTTTAAAGGCTTGTTGCACATGCTAAGTGTAACTGTGATTCCCGCGAAAGTGAGTTAGGTTAGTTTAGGGAGTGGTTTGCTTGAGGAATAGAAAAATCTAAGTATGGTATTTGATAGGTACATAATTTATATGATTTTAGTCAATTCCATATTTGTTTTAGATATATTTTTGCATATTATCTTGTTATTATTTTGTTTTCCATTTTATTTGGTGAATCATCTGAAATTGATGGAAATTGTGTTGAAAAGAGCTAAGAAGAGAAAATCATTCATTCTGGGACAAGAAAGAGAAAGTAGAGTTGAAAAATATACCTTTGGAGTGATAACCCAGAAGCACCTATGAGTAGGAAAGTTCTGAGATCTAGCCGTAGACCAAGTCGAAGAAAAGAACCAAGTTTCAGATGTACTTACGACTAGGACTTTTATAGAAAGCTAGTCGTAGAATTACGATAATTCTGTCAGATTGACGGCTGTGAGACCATCTCAACCCAATCATATACAAATCCAAGTTTGCGAAAGAAGTGTCAGACCCATATTTACGGTTAGGGATTACCTTTCAAACCTAGTTGTAGACAAGATGGATAAGTGAAACATGATCTCCAGATTCGGAATCACTCATCAACCTAGCCGTAAAATATGATGAAAATATATGAAGATTTGGAAGGAATCATCTTGTAGAGGAGGACGATACGAAGCCAACACAAAAAAATATTGCCCATCGGATATCGTATGAAAAAGTTATGGGCAAAATGGTGAAGGAACGAAAAGTAAGCTCAGATTCTCCCATGTGACCCTGAAAAATCACGCTAAGATTTGACTTTATCTACGGCTAGGTCGTTGGTTTGGTGTGAATTTGGACTTCTAAAACGTAAAAAACCCGTTCCCCAGAAGGATTCTAAAACTAAGAATTGATGATTACTATATAAGAAGAACATCTAGACTTTAGAAAGGTACAAATTCCCTACAACAATAAGGATACAAGGAGTAATTGATTTTAACCGTGAAGGAAACCTCAACTGTTTTAGGGTTTGCTTTATATCTTCTTCATCATATTTTTCATGGTTTTTAGTAAAACCATGAGTAACTAAACCTTTCTTATTGGTTAGAGATGTAGTCCTAAGTTGGAAAACATGTTCACTAATTGAAGTATTCATTCTCGTATGTTCATAATCTCTTTAATATCGTTTATGTTTTACCGTTCATAAACCCATGTATGATTGATTGCTTGTTTGTTTAAATCATAAATTAGATGAGCATGCATTCATATCTATAGCTAAAATAGGGTTTGAGATCCGTAATTGTCGAAAAACCCTTGTTGCAACTAGCATAATATAACTGTTAACAATAGGATGTTATCATGCAATTATGTGTAGAAGCATAACCTAGGTTGAATCTGCGTGACTCTTGCGCTGGATTGCTTAGAATAACCTTAACTCATAAAAAGCATATTGCTTTCATTGGGTTAAACTTGAGTGGATCTTGTGCCAAGTTATTTATTAAAAGGATTCAAAGAGTGGCGCTTGCGCTTTTGATAATACAAAGATTTTTGCCGGATTAAGCCTGCGATAGGATGCTTTATGGTTGTTGATATTGAGAGGGAATGAACGTTGAGTAGGATTCGATTGATAACATGTTGGAAGATGGAAGATGAAACCGCTAACTAGTATCGATCATTTACATCTGACATTCGTATTAATTTATTTATTTTAGTTTAATTTAGCTTTAATCATAATAAAAAACCCTTGTTCTTTTAAGTAATCAAAAGTAATTGACAGTCACGTGCCTCTCTGTGGGAACGGACTTGTTTTTACTACTATGCTTTAATCTATACTTATGAAGTAATAACGTGAATTAATTTTACTTGGATGACAACCGACCAACTACATATAAACATGTGCTAGAACAACTTCAGCAGCTACATATGAAGAGGCAGTTCTCCTTTGAGGCAATTAAATGCGCAAAGGAAGTTGGGCTTCAGAATTTCTACATAGAGGGAGGTTGTAAAAAAATCATTAACTACATGCAAGAAAAAAGAGAGGAATGTACGGCAATACCCAATCAAGCAACACCATTGTTTTCAGAATACAGTCATTTTTTTTGAATCAGATCCATTTCAAGTGGCAGATATTTTAGGAAAAGAAAAGGAAATGGTTTCAACATCAACAAATTTAGCATACTGCAATTCCAAAAAATTTAGCCAATAAGTTAGTAGTAGATAAGACTGCTTTTGTAAATGATCTAATAACTGGTCTGAATTATATCTTTCACAGTCCAATACTCGAAGAATTGATTCTAAAGACACAATGCATGATAACCCGTTAATGGAAGTTTCTGATGATATATGTTTTTGTTGTCTCAGGGAAAAGAATGCAACTTTTTCCATTGTGACCCAAGAAAGCTCTCAGTGCTCCTCATGACATATTGTGTAACACCCATAATCCACCTCATGATATATTGTATAACACCCCTTAGTCCACCTCTTCATTAATAATATAAGTAGGTCTAAATTGTAGTTTTTGGTTTAAATCTGTAAATAAATATCTTGTCAAGCTAAATGAAGATAAGTTTAGTAAAAAAAATTGTTTCATTTCAATGAAAAATGTTTCTTTTCGTCTTATTTATGTCGTATCAAAAACTATAAATTATACAAATTACAACAAATTATATATATTTTTAATATAATAAAACAAATAAAATTTATTTTTAATATAAACAATTATTATTTTTTTATTTTTTACTTTTTTTAGAAAGTGATTTGATTAGATAGGAAAAATAAGTTACATGGATATAGTGGGAAGTCTAGCCACTAACTGGGCACCCATTCCTTTTTGGATCGCGAGACCTAGTCTAAAAAAAAGAATTACCGATTTTATAGTTATAATCAACATTTGTTATACAATTTTATAATCTCTTTATAAAAACTATCATATCCTCTTATTATTATTATTATTATTATTATTATTATTATTATTATTAAACCTTAACTTGTGTACGGTTATACAATTTAATAAGACTCTTAATCAAATCAGAGAATTTGATAAAACTGCATCCCACTAATCAAATAAAAATAAAGAATTTCATTATTGGCCTTGCTGCTGAACAAGCTGTATGTTCATTCATTAGATTGTTACTGACTTACTAGTTAATGAACATTGAAGGACTTTCATGGGAAAATGAAACTGCCATATGCACAATGTTTATGGACTACAACCACCATTTTCAACTATCTCCTTCCTCTGAGTTTAATTCATTTAGGTGGATCTTAAATATTTTTCTCTTGAATTAATTGCCCATTTAACTTTGGGTTGGCTGATATTTTAATTTCTCGTGATGGTATAGGTGGTGAAATTTGGTTGGCAATTATAACAAAAAAAAAAATTTAAGTTAAATTAGCTGGGGTGTTTCAATGCTTCTCTTCTGTGCTATAAGTTGAGGTAATTAAAGTGAGAAATGACCCTTCCTTCCACTTTAAAGTTTTTCAGTGAATTAAGACTACGTCTCTACTTTCACTCTCTCTATGTAACATGCCATGAAACTCACAGTTAATGAAAGGGTGATGAGGTGAGGAAATGAAGTCTATCACTGCTGAATGCTTTGCAAGCACAATTGAATTAGGTATTTATGAAGGAAGTTGAGAGTTAGAGGGAGGGACTTGAAGTGAATGACTTAATAGGAAGAACGGAGCATTTAAAAATATTGTGAGTTTTTCTTGAAAGATACACATCAAAATGTACTTTCAATATCATCTATGGCTTCTTAACATCTTACCAAGAAACCATACTTATTAGGCCAATGCTATTATAATTCGTGTTAAAAAGGCCAATGCAATTAAAATTCGTGTTAAAAATGTGGTTGGACGCTTAAGCGAGATGATTATAAGAGCCGGTTTTACACTAAGATGTTGTAAGAGCTGGTTAATTACCGTGACAGGTTCTATATTTAGTTTGTGGGCATCCAAATCAGCAATGCCTAATTGCCTTAGTTCATGTTTGTTTTGAAATTTAAGGGATTAATTTTAACGGTCTCCGGCAGCGTTTGAAGAACTGTAGTGACAAACCTTATCACGCCCATTTTTAACAGTTACGGCCATGTGCCATGACTGTGTGTGATTGCTAAAAATCTTGCATCTTTGGGATCACAACCAAAAGTGTATGAACTCCAACAAAATACATTTTCTTATCCTGAATCGCTTCACCATATCATAACATTTTGAAAGTAAAGACAAAGCTATCAAAGTAAAATGAAATCACACAAGACTTTATGTGATTCAATCAACAAAACTATTTACATCTAAAAATAAATAGTTTGGATCCATTGGTATGATCAAATTTACATTTATACAAAAGAAAAGAAAAGAGAAATAATATATACTAATGAGATGACTTCATATAAATCATAATCATGTTAATCATGAATCAAACGAACTAAAACAATTACATAAATTTCATACCTAAGCCCTTTGGTATTACTTCAATGACTTCAGTCTAATTTCCCTTTTGATTTTCCAACCCCTTTCTTTGTTAATGAGGTTGGTATTTATAGCTTAGTTGATGGAGCCCACAAATCTATCTTTCCACATAGTTATTCTTATCCATTCTTGATGCAATGTGTAGTTCCGCAAAGCCTATTTGCAATTCCCGCACGGTCTGATCGTTCCTTCCGCAAGTCTTATCCTGCGTATTGCCTGTTTCCCGTAGTTTCTTACAGATTATCCCGCACTTCTCCTGCGGTCTTTATAGTTAAGTTATTATTTTGGATTGGAATGACTGTTGCGATTTTACTTGAATCATGGCATGTTAGACACGTAGCTATTTAAAGTGATTCGTCATGCTTTAATTCTTTGCGTTCCGCTGCTTAGAGAGTCGATACGTGTCAGTCATGCATCAATACTCATTATTACTCTTTATTGTGTCAGGCTTTCCCGTAACTTATTGTCAGTCGAGCAATTAAAGTTGTCTGTCTTGATCAGTGCACTTTACTTTCTCGCTACCTACGTGTAAGTCAGGCAGCAAGGCTATCTGTTTTGTGCAGTGTGTCTTACTTTCCCGCATCCCACGTGTCGATCATGCATTAATACTGTCAGGATCACTTTAAAGATTTTGCAGCTGTCAATTCAACGCTTTCAAAAGACTTTGTTCCAGTGTTTCTCGTCTCATCATAGCTCGTTACTTCTCCAATATTTTTCAAACACGTGTGCCTCAGATTTTATTCTCTCACAATTTGCCCCCTTTTCTTTTTTTTTTCAAATTTTGACAGTTGTTAAAAAAAATTAAAAAAAGGAAAAAATAATGATTACCTTTCTATTTCCCACGCCTGCAATAACTCCTTGTTACACTTTTTCCTAATTTTTCGCTAGCATTAACTCACTTTTGCACGTTTTCTCCAGTTGGCGCTTTTCGAGGAAAACAAATCTCTGAACTTTATTTCTTTTCAGTTTTCGACGGTTTGTCAGTTTCAGCTTTCTCCTATTTAATACCAATTATTTTCTTCATTCCATTCTTTACACCTTTTGTCTTCTTCTTCTTAAAGTTGCAGCACTTTTCATTCCTTCAAGCTTTTCAAAGATTCTTCAATATCTTTTCATTCTTCTCAACTTCTGCAATTTAAAATTCTCTCATCGGGATCCAGTCTTTGCTATTATCAAAGTATTCTTCTTAGACTCTTTTACTCCTCTGTAAGTTATTCCTTTGCTTTTATTCTTTTCCGTGTTTGCTTGATTATTCTTCACTGTCATGTAGATTATTTTGAGTTTAATAGTGAAGATGATGTTGATGCCCCTACCTGTTTATTACTTATTGGAACGAACAATGATTGTGAAGTGGTTGAATTTTCTTTTGATGATTGGTTATTCTGACACGATTCCTGATTTCTCTTGATTATAGAATAATTGTTATCTTATTGTTCTTTTATTTTCTTACCTTCTATTACTGCTCTTGCCTTTTGATCTTTAGTAATCTTATTTTTTCCTTTTTCCCTGTGTAGATAGAAATCTATCATGGCTGGAAAAGGTAAAGTTCGAGTTTCTGATGATGCTTCTCGTCAAGATGATCAACCTTTACACATGATGCCATCTCGTTATCCTGTATCGAGGAGTCATCCTTCGGAACCTGCAAGGCCCGCAAGTGTCCAAGCAGTGAATAATCATGTTCCTAAAGACAAGCGGGCTCATAAAAGTTGTAGCTTCAGGTCTATGGATCTCGAAGAGTTTAAAAGGATCCATGGTCTCAAAGGATTCAAAGTCTCCTTTTTCGATTGTGCTTCCGATGAAATTTCCCTGGCAATGATAGAGGGTTTTCAATATACCATTGTTAGATTATTAATTCCCGCAGGAGATATAGATGCGGGCTTACAGCTTCCTTTGTACCAAAAAAAGAATCCTTATCAATTTGAAGTCCTTTGCGAGTCGTAATCAATCTCACCAAGGCTTAGTGTGATCAGTTGCGCAATACAATGGAAATTGGTGGAGAATACTTGATGAAATGCAGCTTACGTAGCCAAGGAAGGACCAGATTTACATGCTACGTTCCGGACATTAGGTTAAGCAAATATTATACAGTGGTAAATTTCCATGCCACGTATGCGGACAATGTTTCCGCCAAGAACTACAAGAATTTGAGTGTTGGCCTAAACCGCAAAGGTGTGAAGGGGTTCCGTTTACTATCGGAGATTGACAACCCGAAACTGAAGTATGTTCAGGGAACAATGATTTCTCTTAGGGAAAGAGTTCGGGAAGATCACGAATATAAATGGTATCGCACCCCTCTCCTTATTGAAGGTCCCTGGATCTTCGGGTCTGCTTCAAATAGTATAGTGTACGACCTTCTCACTCGTTTCAACGGTTATTGCCCTTATAGATTAAATTTTTCTGATTTCAAGTTCGCTCTTTTCAGCGAGGTACGTAGTTTTGCTTGAGTATAAATGTATTGCTTAGAGTATAGTTTTCGTTTGATAGTAATTTTTTTTTTTTCTTTTTATAGTCGCAAATTGAGTCGGAGACTGAGCCGCTGGATGATGAAGGCACTCAGGATGAAACGAGGTTAAAACGCAAGGTCGCACCTCTTCCAGAAAAGGTATTATTTTATCCGTTGACTTCTTATATATTGCTTTTAGAATTTCCTTTGATGAAGCATTGCGGTATATTTACAGGGTCGGAAGAAAGCAAAAGGCGTGCCCCGTGCTTCTACAGATAGGGAAGAGGGTGAGATTCATGATTCTCCTCTCCATCATCCACGCTCTAGGGGTGAAGGAAGTTCTGCTGTAAAAAAACAAGAAGGAGGTCAACGTATTCCCCTTCTACTAACGAACTTCGAATTTGCGGGACAACATGATGTCTTGGAAGAAACCTCGTAGATTCCGAAGGATTCCTCGGATCAAGTTATTGTCCCTGATCCTTCTTTCTATCTTCAATTCTCTCATTTACTTGGGGATGAGCCGCTTGAAACTGCTTCTAATAAAGATGAGACGACTGATGAAGAGGATCGCAACCCTCAGGCATCTGTTGCAGAGGCGGTAGTGGCCCCGCAAGCACATGTTGCGGAAACAGAAGTGGCCCCGCAATCACATGTCGCGGAAACAGAGGTGTCCCCGCAAGCACAAGTTGCGAAAACGGAAGAGCCGACAAGCACCAGTACAGCGAATAATGTACCCTCAAGCATCATGGCAAAAGCAATTCCTGTTAGGCCTGCTGGTGCGAGTGGGGTTGATGCTGATGAAACTCAACAGAACCCAGAGTTTCCTCAATCGAGCAGAAGAAAGGTAGTCGCGGAGGCTTCTATTCTCTTAAATAAAGAAGAAGAAGCTTTCATATGGTTCATGTCAAAGAATCTTCTCTCTATTCCATTCAATTCTCTTCCGATCAAATCCGATAGTTCTTCGGTTTCTCGATTGCGCAAATCTATGGAAGTTGTTCCATATGATGTGGTTAGAGATGCTTGGTTAAAAGATCAAGGAGAAGATGTTGATCCTTCGTTCCGCACCATCGAGCCCTCTTCGCTTGCGGATACACTTGCACTTGCGGATGGAAAAGTATATTCCTTCCCTCAACAAACTCGTACAGGTATTTTAACTGTCAACTTACTTACTAATTTCTTCTTATTCCCTATTCTAATTATAGTTTTAATTTCGTAGCTTGGTCGGGGTCAAAGCGCCTTACACACTGCGTATCAATTTTACAAGGCGTAGTCCTCCATGATGGAGTCCCAATTCAGAGCTGTGGAAAATAACGCCTTGGACCTGCAGCGGGAGAATGATAAACTCCGCCAACAAGTGCTGAATCTTCAGAACCAAGGTTTTGTTATTTCTTTTAGTTACTTTTTCATTTATTTTATTTCTCGTCTTCTGAACTACATTATGGGATCAGCAGGGGATTCAGAAACTTGTATCTAGGATGCAGCATAGGATTACGCAGTTAAGAGATCATGTTGTAAAAGTTAATAATGAGAATGCGGCGGTCAAGACAAAATTCAATGGTCTTGTGGATAGTCATGATTCGGTTATTCAGAAATATAATAAATTAGAGTCACAACATCGACTTTTATATGTGGAAAAAGTTCGCAAGAAAGTAGAGTTTGACGCCACTTTGTTGTGGACTAAAGGTTGCGTTTCTGAAGAACGGGAAATGTCCGAAAAATTAGAAGAAGAGAACCGCAAGCTTTGCATAGAGCGGCAGAATATCCTTTCGGGATTTTCCCAATCTGATTCGTATCATCATTCAAACCTTTCTTCATATATCGCTCAGCTTATTTAAGATAGAGAAAACTCTACTGCAGAGGCTTATGCCATGGGAAAAGCCCTTTTGGATGCTCAAACTACAATTCTAAACTTATCTGATTTTGTTCTTCATCGCGAGAGCGACATTTTCCGGTTACACAAAGAAATGGCCAAATGCACATCTAAGTTAAACCATTTGCGGGATAATGAAACAGAGTTATCTCAGTGTCAACAACATCTTGAACAACTCAAAGCCAATTAAAACAAGCTTTCAGAAGAATATGATTTCCTTGATATTACGAAAGATACCATGGGTCATGAGCTAGAAGAGTTTGAATCCCTCGCAAGAGGTATCTTATTTGATCGCAAACTCCAAATTTAATATTATTCCGTTATTAATTAATTCGTTACTTTAATTTTAGGTTTTGAAAAAAAGTTTAAGGATGCAACGACAAGAGATGTTAAGGCTAAGGGAGATCTTGGTGCCGCAACTTCTAGGATTGAAGAACTCAATAAACAACTTGAGCTATCTTATGTTAGGTTAAGGAAGCACAAGCTCAGCTTGAGCTTGCCTCCACAAAAGCCGATAAAGCGCAAGCTCAACTTGAACTTTCTTCTTCCAAAGTTAAGAGTATTGAAGAGACTCTAAAGCATGAGGCTTTGAAGAACGAAAGCCTTGTTCGAGATTTAGCTACCGAAAGAGGGAAAATAAACTTTTTGAAAAATAGAATCCAGATATGTGAAACTGCAATAACTCAATTCAAGCTGGAAATTGCAAATAGAAAAGCTTATATTGAATGGTTAAGAGTCGAAGCTAAAGCTAAAATTGCAAAAGCAGTCAATAACACTCTTGATAGAGTAGAAGTTGATGGATTTACAACAGTTTATAAGCGCCGAGATGTTCCAAACAATCCTCCCTTCAAAGGCAATACTCCTGCTTCTTAGATTTCTTTTTGTTGTTTTGTTCTTCTTCATTCCTTTATTGCAGTTGCTTTTTCATTTTTCCTTGTAACTTTGTTCCTACAAAACAGATTTTGAATATATATTAATTATCAATTTATTGTATGAGTGTAATTTACTTTAGTCGCAAGGATGTTTTTACACCTTGTGTTATATTATGGGTGTAGCACATGTCTAACTCCACTCGGGCCAGGAGGAAGTTAGGATGCGGTCCCGAAAGTCTCCTAAAATGGAGAAAGATACAACAATTAGAATCACATTAGGCACCCCTGTTGGCGAAAGACCCAATAGTCATACATTCATAGACATTCATATGGATTTTCTTAGAGAGGTTACATTTGTAGCTTTACCTAATATGAACTCGGATTGTCGTATAATCGTATTGCTACCTGTGAGCAATTCCCAAAGTGGAGAGTACCTGATATAAAAACCAATACGATGTTAAACATCTTTGTTGTGATAAATCTCATAGTCATATATACTTATCTGGATCTTTTAGGAAGATTGCATTTAATATGCATTACCTATTTCAAATACAAATTTATTTATTTTTTTGCACAATTGCATTATGGATCAAGGATAGTAGGGTTTGAGATATTGGGCGTTCCAAGGATGTTGCAAAATTCCTCCATCCATATTTCGCAAGTGGTACGATCCTTGTACTGCAATGCCTTGTATAATATAAGGTCCTCCACACGTAAGTGCAAATTTTCCCGCTGCTTTATCTATTTGGTATTCCGTGATTTGCCGCAGAACATATTGTCCTTCTACAAAATTCCGCATCTTTACTTTTTTACTGTATTCTCTTGCCAGTCTCCTTTGATAATTCTCCATTTTTTGAAGTGTAACTTCTCTTATTTCTTCTAGATCATCCAACTTTTCCAACATTAAATCTAAATTTAAATTTTTCTCCCATGCCTCTGTTCTTGTAGTGGGTAGAATGACTTCCGTTTGAATAACTGCTTCTGTTCCGTAAGTAAGAAGAAATGGTGATTCTCCAATGGATTCTCTTCTAGTTGTACGGTATGCCCATAATGTATTATGAAGATGTTCACACCATCGTTTATGGTGACCATCAAGAGTTTTCTTTAGATTCATGGCAATTGTCTTATTTGTTGCTTCAGCTTGCCCATTGCTTTGCGGATAAAACGGAGTAAACTTATTCTTTTGAATATTAAATGCTTCAAAAAGCATATCAATATTTTTTCCTTGTAATTGATGTCCATTATCCGAGACTATGGCCACCGGAATTCCAAATCTATAGATTATATTCTCAAATATGAATTTAAAAAACATCGATATCTCTAATATGTGCAAGAGCTTTGGCCTCAACCCATTTATTGAAATAATGTTGCTAAAATCAAATATTTTCTCTTTATAGTTCCTTCTACCAATGGTCCAACAATGTCTATCCCCCATTTTACAAATGGCCAAGGGTTGAGCACCGAATTAAGTTCTATTGCGGGAGCTTTTATCTTGTTGCATAACGCTGGCATTCTTCACACCTTCTTACCATGTTTTTCGCATCTTTATGCATAAATGGCCAATAATAACCTTGCGTCTTTTCCTTTAAAGCTAGTGATCGTCTTCCTCTATGATTTCCCGCATCACCATAATGTATATCTTTGAGGATTCGCAGCCCTTCCTTTCGTGATAAACATCGAAGTAACGGTCCCAAAAAAGACTTTCTGTAAAGAATTTTATCCCGCAACTGATAATTTACAGATCTTGATTGCAACTTCCATGCTTCTTTAGAATTTGTGGGCAATATTCCATTTTTCAAATATTGATGGACCGAAACTCTCCAATCTTCTTCGATTTGGTGATTTTCTATTTTGTGCGGTAAATTTCCTTTATTTTGGATAGCTAAGTCTTCAATATCTTTCTCTTTGTTCTTGCATATTTTCAACTTCCCACAACTTGATTGATGGTTCATAAATACGCCCAATTTTTACCGTTGTTATATTTCGATCCTTTATCATTGAAGAAATATATGCTAATGCATCAGCATGTCGATTCTTATCTCTGGATAGATGCCTAAAGGTTATATTTGGAATCTGAAGTCTTTGCACAAGATTTTTATATTCTATCAAGTCTTCATCATACGTTTGATATCTTAATTCAACCTGTCGAATTATTAATTGTGAATCACTTGTGAGTCGGACATCGCTTATCCCTAACTCAATGATAAGTCTGAGGGCGTGAACCACAGCTTCATATTCCACTATATATTTGTATGTTCATCGAACTCGAGTCGGAAATGAATATACCATTATATCCCCTATAGAAGTTGTAACTACGATTCCAATTCCAGCACCTTCTTTATTCCTGGCTCCATCAAAAAAACTTCCCATCTTTTGGGATTTACAGAATTCAAGATATCTTGAGGGTTACCATCTTCAATTCCTGGTAGACCTTAAATTTCGAAGTTATCGTCCAGCGGAAATTCCGCAAGGAAATCAGCCAAAATTTGCGACTTTTGTGCAGTTTATAATTCGAATAATATGTTGAATTGCTCGAGCTGTGTATTCCATTTTTCTATTCTTCCGAATTTTCCTACATTCTTTAGTACTGACTCCAATGGTGCTTTGCTTGTTACCCGCACATAATGTGTCAGAAAATATGTAGGTAGTTTTTGGGTAACAAACACCAGTGTTAAGATTAATTGTTCAATTTTCGTATAATTTCTTTCTGCAGGTTCAAAGTCTTATTAATGTAATACAATGGATTTTCAATCTTTTCATTGGTCCGGACTAAAACCGCACTTACTGCGTCTTCGGTTGCCGCAATATATAAGGCTAGAATTTCTTCAGGCTTTGGCTTTTGCAGTGCAGGTAATGTTGCGAGGTATACCTTGATATTTTGAAAAGCTTGCTCACATTTCTCATTCCATTCGAATTTATTTTTCTTTTTTAAAACATCAAAAAAGGGTTTGCATCTCTCCGATGATCTTGGGATAAATCTGCTTAATACGGCTAAACATCATTTAACTTCTGAACTTCTTTAATATTCCTTGGAGATGGCATGTCTACTATTGCTTGAACTTTTGCAGGATCAACTTCGATTCCTTTTTTAGTAACTAAATATCCCAGAAACTTCCCTGAAGTGACCCCAAAAATGCACTTGTCAGGATTGACCTTGATTCTATATTTCTGCAAGGCTTGAAATATCTCTTTCAAATCTTGTAAATGATTTGTTGCAAGTTTGCTTTTTACTAACATGTCATCCACATAAACTTCCAGAGTATGTCATATCCATGGTTTAAAAATTGCGTCAACCAGCCGTTGATATGTTGCTCCGGCATTTCTTAATCCGAATGGCATCCTGGTATAACAATACAAACCGCGTGGAGTAAAGAATGCAGTGTGCTCTTGATCTTCTTCAGCTAGTGCGATCTGGTTATACCCTGATTGTCCATCCATAAAGGATAAGGCTTCATGACCTTCAACAGCGTCTACCGACTGATCTATGATGGGGAGTGGATAACTGTCTTTCGGGCATGCTTTATTCAAATTGGTGAAGTCTATGCAAATTCTAACACCTCCATTCTTCTTTGGTACAATCACCATGTTAGAGATCCAAGTCGGGTATCGCACCTCTCGGATAAATTCCGCATCCATGAGCTTTTTTAATTCATTCTCTACTGACTTATGGTATTCGGGCGCAACTTTACGTATACGTTGCCGAAAAGGTGTGGCATCGGGGTGTATATGCAGTCCTCCATTTTCCATGCAAATATATCTTCAAAATCTCGAAGTAATAAGATCAAATTTCGCTCCCGTTCCGTCTCCATCAACGTCCCAATCCTTATTAGCTTGGGAAACTCTTTTGTTGCTATATTAACAATTTTGGTTTCCTCTATCGGGGTAAATGTGGGTTTGGGAGCTCCTAAAAATGTGGGAGCCCCCTTTGGTTGCTATGATGGATGATTCCCTTGATCTGCTTTTGATGTGCTTCCTTTTTCTTCAACATCTTCACTTGTTTCATTTATCGTTTTTTTCCCATCAGTCTGACTCATATACTGGTCTAGGGAATCTTCTTTTGCCTTCATTTTGCGTTCCTTTTTCTTGTTTTGTTGTTGTTGTTGTCGTTCTTCATTCATACGAACTTCAGCTAGGATGCAAGATTTTGCTTCACTTTGATCTCCTCTTATCTCCATTTCTCCTTGTGGTGTTGGAAACCGCAAGTATTGGTAGTACGTTGAGGTTAATCCTTTTAACTGATGAACCCAGTGCCTACCGACAATGGCATTGTATGGAGACGAAGCTTCCACTATACTGAATTTCGTCAAAATACTTATCGGACCTGCCACAACATCAAGCAAGATATCCCCTTTTGTTTTTGAAGCTAATCCATTAAACCCATAAATTGTATAGCAAGAAGGAGTTAACTGACCATCTTCTAATCCCATTTTTTGAAAGGTATCATAAAACAACACATTAAGGGAACTGACCCCATCCATAAGTATTTTCCTTACGTTCCATCCTGATACAGGCAGTGTAAGTACCAATGGATCGTTGTGGATTTCAACCTCTTGATCAACCTCATTTGCAGAAAAAGTTAATGGGGACACCATCCATCCTTCCCATGATTCAGTAACTCTTCCCGCAACCTTGAAGACTTCATGATTGTGGACTCTTTTATGCAATTTCATATTGATCGCTGCACTCATGGATGGTTGGCCTGACTCAGAATATATGATCATGTTTATAGTTTGATTATTTTGAGGAATATTTACTGCTTTTCCCTTATTAAGCCTTGGTAGTGGATTAGTTGTTTGAATGAATTCTTTTAATTCCCCCGCGTCAATTAACCTTTGCACCTGTATTATTAAATTTCTGCATCGGTTTGTGGAATGGCCCCGATAACAATGGTATTCACAGTACTCTTTTGAAATTTGTGTATGTTCAGGTTGTTGTTCTTTTGTTCGTGGCCAATGAAAATCTGTTCTATTTTTATTGCATTTAAAATTTCAGAATAAGGAATATTGAGTTTAGTAAAGATTTGTTTCTCAAATTTTTGGATAAACTTTCTTCTTTCGTCCATCTTTGTTCACTTTGATTCATTATTCGGATATTTTTCCGCAAACCTCTTTCCGGTTCCGGACGATGGTTCTATTAAATTGGCCCTTTTTGCATTCCCTTGTGGTGGTGATATTATCCTCGGATGTTTCCTCTGAATGTCTTGCAATCTTGCGCATTTTTCAATGATATCTCTGAGATCTCCTTTGGTTTTTGGATTTGTATTATGGATATCTACAAAGAGTTGGCTTTCCCGATTGGCGATTCCCCACTTATAACTGTTGATCGCAACCTCTGGAGTTACATCCCCAATTGCTTGGCAGTTCGTTTGCCAACGATCTGTATAATCTCGAATGGTTTCTTCTGCTGATGAGGCAAGTGAGTACAGCTTATCCATCCCTGCATCTGCAGGCCGATTGTACATGTACGCTTCCAAGAACTTGCGGGTTAACTGCGTATAAGAATTTACCGACCCTTCTGGTAAATTTTCATACCACGCCAAAGTTATTCCTTTCAAACTCGAAGGAAAAAACCGGCACATAAAAACGTCATCTTGTTCCCAACGTGTCATACAACGATTGTAATATTTCAAATGAGTCGTTGGGTCTTTCTTTCTGTCGTAACATTCGAAAAGGGGAACACTACATTCTTGGGGTATTGATGTATATGCCAGGTGTGGTGCCAATGGTGTCCTTCGGGCTTCTTTTAACACTTCCTCTAATCTTCCACCTTCTTTATTCTTCAAAATTTTAATTTCTTCCCGTATTTGTTCCATATCCTCATAGTATTTTTGCCACCTGTCGTTATGAACCTTGATCCATCAAAATTTAATCTGTCTGGTTCATTTTGTTGACTCAAGGGTTGCACCACCATTACTCTTTGATCTCTATTAACCTTCGTTCTTCTTCGTGCAGGTCTTCTGGAGCTTGCTTGTTGTCCCTGTGTTTTAGTTATTGACGGTTCCGCACCGTGTTGGACACTTTCTTTAAGTGCTTGATTTTCTTTGGTCAACAATACAATTTGTTCCGCACAAACTCGTTGTTCCTTTCGCATTGCATTCATTTCTTCCATTAACTGTTGAACATGATCAATACTGTTTTGAGAACTTTCTTGAGATGAACGATTAGTTGTGTGGGCTTCAGAATCACTTATGTGGTCATTACTGGGTCATTGCTCTTGTGATCTTCTCGGTATTTCTTTTTGTTGAGGAACTCCTATAGCATTATTATCCTGATTGCCTGAATTGGCATCTTGATCCTGCACGCCTCTTTGTGACATTGTCCTCATTTGTATGTACTTTTGTGGTGATGAAATTTCTTCTGAACTCAAACTCGTGTTGGTGTAGGAATTTCTTGTCCAGTATTCTAAAAGAGCTCAAGTAATGAATTATGTGTTTCAAAAGATTTTATCCTTCTCAATAAATTTGCAACACAATTTGGTTGAAACCAAATGGTACACATTATCACAGTATCAAAAATTTAGTTGGAAACAAAAATCAAGGACCTAATAAATATGACATGTTGCTAAGTGAACATTTCTTGAATTTGAGAAATATGGTACAAAATGGTGAAAAATAAAGAAAAATAATCATAACAGCCAAATTGATATATTCATCAACTGTCTAGTTTTAGAAAAAATCATATTTTTCAACCTTTTCATACAAAGCTAAATTATTGCTCTTTAAATAGAATATGACTCAATATTTTAACAACAAAATTTTGTCAGGTAGAATAAATTCTTTACTCGTCCCTGTTTCTAGCGCCAAATTGTGATTACCAAAAATTTGGCATCTTTGGGATCACAACCAAAAGTGTATAAATTCCAACAAAATACATTTTCTTATCCTGAATCGCTTCACCATAGCATTTTGAAAGTAAAAACAAAGCTATCAAAGTAAAATGAAATGACACAAGACTTTATGTGATTCAATCAACAAAACTATTTACATCCAAAAATAAATAGTTTGGATCCATTGGTATGATCAAATTTATATTTATACAGAAGAAAAGAAAAAAGAAATAATCTATACTAATGAGATGACTTCATATAAATCATAATCATGTTAATCATGAATCAAATGAACTAAAACAATTACATAAATTTCATACCTAAGCCCTTTGGTATTACTTCAATGACTTCAGTCTAATTTCCCTTTTGATTTTCCAACCCCTTTCCCTGTTGATGAGGTTGGTATTTATAGCTTAGTTGATGGAGCCCACCAATCTACCTTTCCACATAGTTATTCTTATCCATTCTTGGTGCAATGTGTAGTTCCGCAAAGCCTATTTGCAATTCCCACACGGTCTGATCGTTCCTTCCGCAAGTCTTAGCCTGCGTACTGCCTGTTTCCCGTAGTTTCTTACAGATTATCCCGCACTTCTCCTGCGGTCTTTATAGTTAAGTTATTATTTTGGATTGGAATGACTGTTGCGACTTTACTTGAATCATGACATGTTAGACACGTAGCTATTTAAAGTGATTCGTCATGCTTTAATTCTTTGTGTTCCGCTGCTTAGAGAGTCGATACGTGTCAGTCATGCATCGATACTCATTATTACTCTTTGTTGTGTCAGGCTTTCCCGCAACCTGTTGTCAGTCGAGCAATTAAAGCTGTCTGTCTTGATCAGTGCACTTTACTTTCCCGCTACCTACGTGTAAGTCAGGCAGCAAGGCTATCTGTTTTGTGCAGTGTGCCTTACTTTCCCGCAACCCACGTGTCGGTCATGCATTAATACTGTCAGGATCACTTTAAAGATTTTGCAGCTGTCAATTCAACGCTTTCAAAAGACTTTGTTCCAGTGTTTCTCGTCTCATCATAACTCGTTACTTCTCCAATAGTTTTCAAACACGTGAGCCTCAGATTTTATTCTCTCATATTGTGAGTGTATGCATACCACATAATAAGAGACAGTCCAACACTAGGTCTAAGTGGCTAGTACTATAAAATTATACACAAGTGTTTTTGAACAGGCTAACCTTGTCCTGATCTACTTGATGGCACAGTCAAAATGTCCTTTTTCTCATACTAAGAACATGAATATATTTGAGGTTTTGGTGGTATTACTATGAAGCAGTTGTACTTGCACTAGTATATGTGGTTCAAAACTGTAATTTTTCGTGGTTTTTAAGCAAAATATACATCTTTATCTTTTTCGCAAAGCAACAAAATCGCAAACGATAAAAACGGTAGATAAAACAAAAATCTAAATTGTTGGATCAAAATCTAAAGATAATCAACAACGCTAAAGAATATGACATTTGATCATTATTTGCATTCCACCATTTTCACCGTTCATTACTCCAGTTTAATCAGTATTGACGGAGGAAAATTTATAGAAGATAAATATATTATTTTATTATTATTATTATTTATATTTTATTAATGTTATTTTTAGTAAAAAATATTTAATTTTTAGATTTATTATTTAGGATAATTTTAGAATAGTCTAGAAGTTATTTTAAGAGTTTTAATAAATTAGGAAAGTTGCCTAAGGGCAACTCCAACAAGGCGAGTATACCAAAGAGTAAAAACTAAAAAAAATTGGTATTTTTTCTTTTTTTATACAACGGTTTCTGGGATAAATATGATTGCACGTCCAACTAAAATGACGTCTGTTGTTAAACGTTGTTGTAGAGTAACGTGAGTTGACACGGACGTTTCTCTATGAAGACGTATATTGTCATACGCCCCATCATGTGAGCGTTTCATATTCTGAAAGCAGACGCAACTATACATAAGCGTTTGTATTTTGTTACGCTACTGTGGGTGGACGTACGTTTAACGTCGACACTGATAAGCGTCTATTGTACCAGCGTTGTATTGGGTGAACGTCTACAAATTGTGCGTTGTGCTGCGTGGACGTTTAGTGATAAACGCTGCTCCTAGGAAACGCCTCAATGCCAGAAGTCCATCTAGAATAGCGTCCACTCACAGAACGCCCACCCACAATAGCGCTTCACGGACGCCCACCAGAGTGAGCGCCCAAAGGACGTCCAAGTGGGAAGACGTCTTGGTGTAAACGTCTTGGTGGGTGAGCGTGTATACATACAAGTTTATATGGGAGAGCGTCCGTGTAATTGATGTGAGCGTCCAGGCCAAGCTTAGTGAGCGTCCGTCTCCTAGGGTTTCCTGTATTTGTATTTAACACTCTCTCTCTGGCTTCGTCTCTACCACCTCAAGAACGCTCCCCTCAACAGACGACGACGGCTAGACTGTGGAGAAAAATTGCTTCAAAACACGGTAATTAATTCTTTATCTCAGTCATTTTCTTCTTTGTTTTAGCTTGTATTCGTTGTTCAACTGCATATTTAGGGTTTTATTCTTTGTTTCAAAGTATATTTAGGTTTCACCATTTTTTCACGGTGCACTGACGCCATTAGAATTAGAACATAATTAACCATTTGTTATTCGCTGTTAGAATTAGAACATGATTAGGATTGTGCCGTGAACATAATTAGGACTTAATTAGAATGGTGAACATAATTAGGATTATAAACCATAATTAAAATTAGAATTAGAACATAATTAGGATTAGAACATGATTGTGCCGTGAACATTTATATGAATAAAATTATTTTTGAGCCGAAAATGAGAACATGATTAGGATTGTGCCGTGAACATAATTAGAACATAATTAGAATGGTGAACATAATTAGGATTATAAACCATAATTAAAATTAGAATTAGAACATAATTATGATTAGAACATGATTGTGCCGTGAACATTTATATGAATAAAATTATTTTTGAGCCGAAAATGAGAAAATTAAAATTAGAAAATTAAAATTAGACCATAATTTTCCGGGTTTATGATTTTTATAAATTGCTTAAAACAATTAATTTTTTTGCACTATATGCAGTTTTGATTAAAATTTTCATCATTATTGTCTGCTTGAGTAATTCCTGATTCGAACACATACAATGTTTCACACATTGAACTGAACATTACACTATATAGCGCAACATGATTATTGGCCGAACAACTAATTTTCTAGATACATGTTAGACATTGAGTCGTCTCGAAATTCTATGTCAATTGCTAAGTATGTCTCTGTAATATGTATTTTGTGTCTATAGGTTTGTTTGAACTGTAATCTGTATTGTCGTTGATATATGGATAAATCTGGAGTTATGTTTTTGCTCTATTGTGTTTCGAAAAAATTGAATTTGTGTAGATGTTGAGAAATGCCGCTTCCCGATTCGTTGGTCGAAAAAAAAAAGAACAAGAAAGCCCGAACAACGCAGGATGTACCAGATGCCGGCACTGCCGAAGAAGTGAATGATGATATTGGTTTAGCAAATTATAGTATGATGGAAGATGATGAAGGTCACGTTTCCAGCAATATGAGTTCGAGAGCCGACCCAAAAACCAAATATATGCATCGTGGGTCTCTGAAATCGGTCCAACAAGCGTATAAAGCTATAACCAAAACCTGCGAAAGAGCAAAATTTATTATTGAAAGGGCAGGATTGGACCGGTTTTTGTCAATGGATGTTGGTGACTCGTCACATGCGTTGATTGATTATATCGTCGAGCGTTTCTGGGACACGACGAACACCTTTCACTTCTCATTTGGTGAAATGGGTTTTACACCTGTAGACTGGGTGATGTTGACCGGAATCAGTATTGGTATTGGCGAGGCGCCTCCATATGACCCGGATAAGTATACCTTTGAACATGCCCGTGACCATATTTTCCCAGATTTAAAAGACTCTGAAGTTTGTCGGAGAGAAGGTATCCCGACGTAGTGGATTTCAGATGCCATTACTGTGGCCTTTTTGGGTACTTACTTTACGGAGCAAAGTTGGTTGAGGCGCAACAGGATAATGTACTTGCTGAGAGAGTGGCGCGAGCATTTTGGATGTATGTTCTGGGACAGTTCTTCTTTTCCAATGCTAAGAACTACATCGATGATGGATGGTTAGCTGTTTTTGAGGATACAAATAAAGTTGGAACTTTTGACTGGGGTAGTGCTGGTATGTCAAGACTTTATTCCGCACTTGGTGCAGCAGGGAGGGGTCAAAAGTCACTAACCGGGTCTTGTCAAATATTGGAGGTAATTTTATTTCCTTGAAATTTCATATAACTAATAATTTCGGGGTAAATTATTAACTTTGTTTTAATCAAATTCAAGTTTTGGGGGTACGAATATCTGGGCATACTTCGACCTCACAACATCCCTGATGAGAGCGAATGTCCTTGGCCAACATGTTCGCGGTGGAAGAGTACGCGAAGGAAGAGTAATGATATTAAGGGTGCAAGGAAACTTTTGAATGAATTGACAATGGATGTTGTGACATGGAGACCATGGGTTGAAATTGCGGCACGCCATATTAATGAGACTATCCGCATAGCTATGGCGGTATCAAATACCCGCACCGTATTTACTTGGGTTGGCACTGTGAGTTGACACTTTCTAGTTCAAATAATCATATTTATTAATATTCTTTTTAATTTTTTTGGTACATGGCTGATAATAATTAAATTTTACAGCATAACGTATACCTTGGAGACCGTGTATGGCACCAAATCTATGGTGGATAGAGAAAATTCCTCGCAACCCCACAAGCTGTGTGAACAACATCACTGATGCCGAGGCTACCAAGATGAGGGAATCAAGTGCCATACCAATAAATGACTACCACCAAGATCGGGTTACTTATGATTGCTATTTGGAGTACTGGCGACATGTTACAAACTCCAACAAATTTTGCACCCAAGTCAACTGGGAGGTGGAAACATACGACTGTTTGGGGGGGCTTGTTACAGAAACCCTCGACCAACCCGCTGAACATGTTTCCATTCCGCTTCAAGATAATTAGACATATGTAAGTATATTTAAAATTTAAACGAAAATATATTTTGAAAGAAATTTTTTGAGAAACTGACCTTTTTTTTTCATATAAAGGCCGAAGCTTATAATTTTGCGCAAGAATCTGCCGATTTTACCGAAGAATTCCGTAAGTTTCATTTGGCCCAGTCGAGGGAAAGGATGGAGGAATTGCGCAATTATAAGAATGAAAACATTAATTTGCAACTACAACTTGCCCGTGCTCATTCTCAATCTCCACACTTAGGGGTTGGTAATTTTCCGGCAACTCTCCCAACGCAAATGTGGAACACGGGGGGTCAGGGAACTTCGTCAAGTATGCCTCCGTTTATGCCACCTCGCTCTTCTCGTGGGGACTAAACTACTGAATAGTGTTATTCCATTATTTTGTAGTCATTCCAATTTACACTCTATTTTGGACGTTATTGTTTTACATTTTCAAAATACATTTGACTTTATCTGTTTTCGTTTTCAATTATGTGTTTTCTTTGTGGCCGTACAGACTCTTTGATTTGGTTTTAAAAAAAAGATCCAACCTATATGTTACCGTTTTATTACCGTTATGGAATGTTACCGTTGAACAACAGCCAAATACCCTTACATGGAGTCCTATAAATACATTAGCTTATATGTATCATTCTCATTCCAAATCCATCTCAGTAACATTTAAGATCAAATTTGTAATTCTGGGTTTTCATTTAATGGCGGGTTACGAAAATTTTCGGTTAAATGCAGATAATTTTACACTAGAGGAAGATTTATCCATATGTCAAAACATAGTATTGCATTATCCATAAAGGGGGCATGAACGTCGGATGAATGGTTGTATGAGCATGCAATGGTTGAAACATACACATGCAAACTTTTGTAATGAAACCGGTAATCCCAACAACAGGAACAGAGCAGGCCTTTTTTGTCGATATGTGCAAATAACAAAGGAAGTCCTTGAATTTTCTTCTTTAACTGCCAAGGTCAATGAATTTCGTCTTAGGAATGAAACAGATGATGAAGTTGTTCACAGATCACTTAAGGAATGGACTAGATGGAAACAACATGATATCCGGTACAAACCTCATTTCGAGATCTTAAGGGTAATAGAACAATTCAATCCTTTTGTGTTGATTTTTCTACCCAGTACTGAAGAACGCCGTGCACGTCGTCCGACAAGCTAAGCCTTCAGATGAATGAAATGTTGACATGATTGGAGTTAAATTCATGAAGTGAAGAATAAAAACAAAAGAATAATAAATAGAGAAAAACAAAATTTGGGTTTACCTATGTCATGCATATGTCACCGTTTTGTTTTTACTAAATTTGTCGTTTTCTTATCTTTAGTATGTTTGGCTTTGTTTTAATTTGGATTTTACTGCATGTATTTTCTCTTCCACCGACACTTCTTAGCTCTGTATTTTTTGCTTTATAGGTAATTTTCAGTTTCTTGTTTTTAGCCCTCGTGTATGAGTTGTATCGGAGAAAGCAACTAAAACTTGTTATCTCTTGATTTTCTCAATCGAAATTATTTGTCTGTTTTTTCTTTACAACTATTGTCAAGATTTCCTTTAATTTGAACCTTATCTCTGTGTTGTATTGTCTAATCAACTGAAAGTTCTTATATCTTGATTTTCTCATTCGAAATTATTTGTCTGTTTTTCTTTACAGCTATTGTCAAGGTTTCCTTTAATTTGACCCTTATCTCTGTGTTGTATTGTCTAATCAACTGAAACTTCTTATCTCTTGATTTTCTCATTCGAAATTATTTGTCTGTTTTTTTTTATAGTTGTTGTTTATGTATGCTTTAATTTGACCCTACACTCTGCGTTATATTGTCTAATCAGTTGAAACTTCTTATCTCTTGATTTTCTCATTCGAAATTATTTGGCAGTTTCTTCTTTATAGCTCTTGTCTAAGTTTGTTGGGCTTTTATTTGCTTTATTTTGAAAAAAGTTATCTTAAACATAACTATAAAAAGAACACATCATTCTCCATTGAAACCACATCAACAACTACCAACCAACTCAGAACATCTAAACACCACAAACTAGCAACCTCCCAAAAACATACTTCCTTCCCCTTTCAATGGCAGGTTATCAAAACTGCAAAATGTTTTATGCTGCTTCTAATTCCTCTTCTTATATTCCTCCTAATCAGTTAACCCTATCTTCGACATCTAATGATGATAGTAATAACACCACTTCCTCATCAGACGAAGAAGCATTTCCGATTAACCAAAATAACGCAGCACTAAATTTAGGCTTGGTTGCTTCATACATTGACTGGCCACGTACTCGGATCGAAATACAAAGAAATCGTGAGGATGGAGCTAGACAACTATGGACAGATTACTTTTCAAGAAACCCGACTTTTCCTCCCAATGTTTTTCGTAGAAGATTTCGTATGAGAAGACAATTGTTCAACCGTATCTTGCGGGATATAGTAGCAGTTAATCCTTATTTCATTCAAAAACGGGATGCGGCCGGGCGCCTAGGATTAACCCCACACGTGAAAATTACGGCTGTAATTCGAATGCTGGCTTATGGATCTGCGGCGGATGCAATAAATGAGTACTTACGCATCGGAGAAACCAAGGTTCTTGAGGCAACACGACGATTTTGTTTGACGATACTGCATTTATATAAGGAACGGTATTTGCGCAACCCAACTACTGCGGATGTAGAACTGTTGCTTAACCAGATGATAGACACATTTTAGTGTCTAAATTGCACCTTAGTTTCTATTAAGTTAGTATTCGATTTTGCAAATATTACGTGTTTTTATGCTTTTGTAGGTACATTAGAAGAATAAAGATTTGTGGAAAAATTGGCTCAAAAAGTGATAAAGGCACCCGGGAAAATGGATTAAGGCACCCGCATATTGGATTGGGGCAACCCCTTTTTGGTTTAAAATTTCGAATTTGGCGGGAAGAATGATGGTTACGTAACCAAATTCTGCTGTGAAGATTTTAAAGAGTTTGGTCGAACAAAGAAGCCTCTAAGAGATACTAGAATGATTCAAACATCTCATACACGGCAAAACAGCACATCTAAGAGCTAAATATTGGCCGGAAATCGTGGAAACAAATCGGAAAAGCCAATCCGATGCTGTTTGAGTTCATCTCGGATTTACAAGTTGTTTGGATAAGTTTTGAGATTTCTAATCGAATTAGAACTCTCCCTAGGGTTTGTTTCATCTATAAAT
>JAJJMC010000728.1:3342498-3354855 GCA_023531435.1 Papaver californicum | reverse complement strand
ATCATTACCTTCACAAGTTCGAGAATCGAACCTCTTTTTACCACTATTAAAAATTACATCACCAGAACAAAGCGAGGGATTTCCTGGGATGCTAGGAAGTGTGGATTGTATGCATTGGAAATGGGATAGATGTCCATCAGTCGAATCTGGTGCCTATACTGCCTACAAAGGCGATGAAAGTATTATATTGGAGGCAGTGGTTTCACAAGATCTTTGGTTTTGGCATGCTTTTTTTGGTATGCCTGGTTCCAACAACTATATAAATGTAATGAACCGTTCTTATATTTTTAAGAACCTAATCAGAGGTAAAACACCACCTGTGAACTTCGAGGTTAATGGGAACCAATATGATATGGGGTACTATCTCGGTGATGGGATATACCCAGAGATAGCAACCATTATTATGTCGATCAAGCATCCAGATTCGGCAAAGAAACGCAAATTCTCAACTATCCAAGAGGGCTGCCGAAAAGATGTTGAGCGAGGATTTGGGGTACTGCAAAACCAATTTGCAATCGTTAAATAACCAGCTAGAATGTGGAATATGGACGCACTAGCATATATAATGAAAACGGTTATTATTCTCCATAATATGATTGTGAAGGATGAACGTCAACCCGGTGATTGGACACATGAATATGATCAACGGTGCTACCACGCACCTATTAATATATCCCGTCAACACACTGCAGAACTATCGAGGATGTCAACTCACCAACGCCGAGTTGCAGTACATAGCAAAGAAACGCATATTCGATTACGAAATGACTTATTTGAACATTTATGGTCGGATTTCGGTGAAGTATGAAAAATTAGTAAACCATGCGGCTAGGTTTTGTGGGTATATCTCTTGTAAACCCTCCCGAGACACCACTCGGCCACTAGGGGCACTTAGTGGTTTAAAGGCATGTTGCACGTCCTAAAGTGTTGAACCTTTGTATTACTTTTAATCTTAATATGAATGTTTAGTTTAATTCCTGTCATTGCCTTGTCAACATACTTTTTATAATATCTCTGACAATGTTGAAAACTGATTTTTACATTGAAATGTGGTCTGGGTATTGTCAATTCCTTGCATTGACTTGTCAACTTACAACAACCATCTTGCACGTGCTAATTGCAACCGCTACTCATGTGAAAATGAGATATGTTAATGTAAAGTTGTGTTCTGTTCTAGTTACTCTAAGTGACAATCAATTTAAGGACTCAAAAGTTAGAATTTTCATTAATAGTCAGAAAAATTACACTCGAAGTTTTATATGGTTTAACCAAGACGAGATTCTCTTCTTTTCTGTAAAATTTCTTGCTTCCTAATTTCAATTCACTCTTTAGTTGCGGCATCCAAATGGGAGACGTCCGTCATCATAATACGATACTCCTATTTTGCTGCAAACTCGGCTTCTCTCTGATCATTCTTCCTTTTAGCATTTTCCATATAACTGTTGTTGAAGTTTTTTTGGTTGTTAATAATTGTGTCCAAGGCATCGGCTTGGGCACTGGATTTTTCTTTCCCTGTTAGCTTCAAACGTTTAGCCTCTTTTTTCCCCCATTGGACAGGGATACGTATTAGGTATATCTCTTATTTCTTCGTATCCACTACATTGGCCTTGGCTTGGCGAAGGTCTATTTCGAGTATCGTCATCGGTATCTGAATCTTCTTCGGCTTGTGATGAATCAAAAACTTGTGTTGATCGTCTTGAATATTTGATGTTTTCTAACATAATTGCGTAGCACTCTTCGTGCTTAAATGTTTTCCCACCATTAGCTTCCTTGAACATCCTCCTTACTTCTACACTCTGTTTATTGTTGTTCATAAAAATAGTTAGTGCATCATATACAATTCAAAACTTTAAAAAGGCAGTGCATAAAATTTAAGTCTTCACAGACCTTTGTTTCTGGGCCCCATCCAGTATGGTGTTCACGTTCCACTTCTGCCTCCTTTGCAGAATACAGAGCCACCTTTTTACTTATTCCATGAAAGCGTTTCTGAATAGAGGTCCAACTCCGATCACCCATTGAAGGTATAGCTTCTTTCATTCCAGCTTTGATGCGAGACCATAATTTGTCTTCTGATTGATCGGTACCAACACTACGATCTTGAGATATTGATAAATGAATCTTACACATGGTTATATCTTCATTAACAGTAAAATTTGGACCTCTTGGTTTTGGACCCATTAATGAAAGTGATTACAAACAAATTGGAATGAACAAAAATTTGAAAACCTTAAAAATTTCTTTATTTCTTGTAACTGAGTTATGAAATGTTGTTGTGGACATGAAACATACTACGACAACTCGTTTATATACATTAAGGATTTAATAGCCGTTCAACGGTTACATTTTACAACGTAAACATTACAACGGTAACAAAAACGCTCGTGTAGGGGGACGTTTTGTTGCAACGCCTAACTGGAGGAGCGTCCAATTGGGACGTCTATCTGGAGAACCGTTTGAAAACTGGGCGTTTTCCAGGAGAAGCGCTGCGTCGTCTTAAGAGAGCGCCTGGACTATGCGTCCCCCTAGGCGGACGTTGGTTTTGAAACGTCTCCTTAGTTGGACGTTTGGTGAGACGCTCCCTTTGCTTGTGTTTCTGCTAGCTTGCGTTCTCTTAAGTAAGCGTTAAATCATACGCTTCTCTGCCCAAGCGTCTCGTCATACGTTTCTCTGACCAAACGTCCGTGTTTTAAAACGCTTTCTTAACGAAGCGTTTTTTGTTAACGCATATTTAAAAGAGCGTGCGACTATATATATGTTTCAAAGTAAAACTGCTTTGGTACTGTACAGATAGTCGCTGAAAACCCAAATTTAATCGCCTGTTGCGCTTGAATTTAGGCGACCAAAGAGTAAATATAATCTTTACTCTTTGGTCCCCTCGTCCGTTGGAGATGCCCTAAACATACTAGATATCTTGAGAAACAAGTTTTTAAGTTTTTGATAAGTTTAAGTTTTGTTTAATAGGAGTCAAAGGAGTTCCAAAAACGAAAATTAGGATACTCTTTTGATTTAAAAAATTATTTTATTTTTATTAAACTTGTTAAATTTATTGATTTTAATTTTTATTCATAGTTGGATTTGTCCCGAAGTCTGAATACTAATCTCATATCTATAGTCGTTATTTTTAGTGCATTGACGAGGTCTAGATAAACCCGTAGAGTTTAGAATATCTCCTTGAAGATCAACTAATTCCTATCGATTTCTATCCATTTTATCGATTATTTATTCGAGTTCTTTTTCACTGTAATTTTATCTTTTTTAAACGCTTCTGATGATCTGTATCATATATTCAACCAAATAAATTTACTTTTAAAAGGACGAAGCTAGGCGTTCACGTATGTGCAAATATATAGATCCACCAGAAATGACGAGCATCCTCGCGGGTCTTTTGTAAATCCTTGTTCCTCCATTTCCCCGGATACATCACATGTTTCTACGATTTATATACATTTTTTATCTGTCGAAAAAAAAAAGATAATATGGAATTAGATAAGTACAAGAAAGAAACACAAAAGTGGTCCCAAAAGAACACAAAAAAAATGATGTCGTTTTCATGCGAAATAAGCACACATTTATGATCCAATCCAAAAACAGAAAAAGATATAACACCTACGACAGGTATAAACCGTTTTCCATACACTGGTTAGATCCTGTAGCTAGTATTCTGGTAACCCTCCCTAGTTAAACTAGTCCATGTCAAACAGATCACCAGAACCCACAACTCAGTTAGACCAAAGTTTTAAAAACTGATATAAGATGTTTCTCAGAAAAATATGATGTTAACAAGTTTCGAACTCAAATCAGCTATTATCATCCAATTACTTTACCACTGTAATACAGTATTATTACCAACACTGGAAAAATGATTACGGCCATAACATATTGTTCTGTGTTTGAACCCATTTTACTAACAATGAATCGAGATTTCACTTTTTTCACTTGAAAACTGACAAAGAATAAAAAGCAGATGGATAATGAAAACTGGAACTGTACAAACTGAGTTTTATTAAGCTCTGTCAATCGTCGATCTTAACTTAAGATTAATGCAATGCCACAAGTACATTTTTCTTAGTGGTCCATATCCAAACCCACTTTTTTAATAAATACATGGATCAAATATTAAAATTGGAACCACAAACTTAACCAATATCAATATTTGGGTGATGAAATTGAATGCAAAATTTGTACGGAATCATATATTTTCACACATAGTCTCACATATTATGCAACAAATCAGAACACGGACATAGAATGTAGGCTATATTAATTTATAATAACGGACCAAATTGGGGACCCCTGACCGCGTTTTAGAGATACGACTTGCTGATTTTGCTGACGGGAAGCACCGGTGTAGCGCACGTTTTCCTAAGCTTGCTAGTGATGGCACATATATTTGAAGTGGTATGTTTAAGACGGACGAAACAAACAATGGGACTAATGCCAAAACAAAGAGCTCATTTGATTTGATGATTCATTACTAAATTCTAATACAAATATAAATACAACTTTCGACGAGGACGAAGACGAAGACCGCGAGGACATCCACTGCCACTATGTAGATGAAATGAAAAGAAATAAAACGTACTAGATATCCTTCCTTGCCAAATTATAACATGCTCGCTTTGGAAGCTTGTAGCTCAACTTCGCATATCGGCATATGAGTATGAGAGGATTAGAAAATATATAGTATAAAACTGCAAATTGAGCAAATGATCGAATAACTACTAATTATAGGCTACTTAATGGATGAATAATAAAACCTTAAACTTTAACCTTAATTAAACCTCAAATTATTACTCTGTCGTGTAGGGATTATGAATACTCGTAACTCCCTAAACATTAAATACTTTTGTCTAGCAGGGATGGACATAGTGAATCAAATTTTGCTACTATTAATTTCAAAAAATAATTTATATTCAATTCTTTAATGTTTTTTTTGGTCAATCAATAAATTTTAATTTATTCAAATCAAAGTCGTGATTACATAATCACTTACAAAAATAACAAAAACATCAAAAACAAGATAATCAAAACCCTAATACAAATAAGGATATCAATTACAAGTAAAACGTATAGAGAAAGAACCATAAACCGCAAAGATATCCAATTTCTGTATATATAATAGGGAAGGATGATGGTATTATCCGGAATCAAATCCGACCATTTAATATGATTTTCTTCTTCCTCAATAAGATATGCTCCTAAAAGAAAGGAGTAATTTGCCCATAATCTTGTGAATCCAAACGAACCCGACGCCCAAAATCCCTTCGATTGAAAACGAATTCAAAGCAAATTCGTGTTGAATAGTTGATGTTCTTGAATCGAGAATAGCAAGCCACGAACTAGCGATCAAGGTTTGAATAAATCGCCCTCAAAGCGAATAGAAAATCACTACAGATTGCGAAGAAAAATCGCCCCAAATAGTGAAGAAATATGTCGAACGACATTAAAATATAATAGAAAACTACTTTTATTCAATAAACTACCTACTAAAACTTAAAAAAAAAAAAAATCTTGCTCAGATACCAAATCTAAACAAGAATAGAGGCTAGGTTTTTTTTTCTTAGAAGGAGGAAAGAGAGAATCTAAGAAAACTTTATAATAACATTCTTTAATGTCAATTTGTTACTATAATTAGATTTCTATAAACAAAAATCGATCGAATATTCTAAGAGGTGCATTCGAAGGATTACTGGTATGCAAAAATGCTCGAGAGACTTGTAGTGAAGGTTGTCTAGGATGATGCAACTATAAACAAAAAGATTGTTTTCCGTCTTCTCCAAATGTTCCGACATTGCAATTATAGAACCACATGTGAATCTACGGGGAAGGGATTCGGGTAACATTTTTATCTTATTTTGGGTGTCTTAAAGCATTTTCTAATTGTAGTGTGTGATAAAGAATGGATTCTCTGGGATGCATCCTTAATTCTGTATATTTTTTCTCTTAGTTCTCTCTTGTCCTTGTTTCAAATAAATGAAGCCATCTATTTATATTTCTGAGAAGACACACTGATTTCTCATAAGTGGTGGAAGTTACAAAAAAAGTGTAAGACTAATGATTGTGGATATTGTAGTGGAGTCATGTCTAAAAAATAGGGAGGACTTGTATGACCATTATTCATCGTGCTCTCAACTGTCTTGTAACTGTCCCACTACTGTTACCTTCTTGTTCGTAGTGTTGCCACAACGCGCGATTGTCGTAGACCGCTAGACCAATACCCCAATGAGAATCCCCTCATGTTTTGTATTTGATAAACCAGTGAGGCAAGTTGCAGAACTCACTAGTTCTGTAATCACACTGACTAATGTCGAGTCTGATAAGTTTAGTAATCATGTATTATCTTAGTAGTAACATGGCGTAATTTCAATTGCTAAAAGTCAGCTTAGAAGTGACTTGACATATATCTGGAAGATGTCCGGAGCCAAGATTGTGTGAAGGTTCTTAAGGACTAGTTGTGGGGTGCTTAAGAACGATATTTGATAGATAGTCATATAGGGCTGGTGGTGGCATTAGACCAACACTTGAAAAGAAGTACGGCGCATCCCTTGGGAACGTATCCTAAATGAAGCTAACGGTTTGAGCTAACCAAGTTGTGGCGCGTCCCCTGGGGACGTGGCTTAAACGAGGCTAGCACTTTGAGCTAACAAAGTTGTGGCGCGTCCCTTGGGGATGTGACCTAAATGAGGCTAGCGATTTGAGATAAAAAAGTGTGGTGCGTCCTTGGGGACGCGGACTAAAAACAAGGCTAGCGTTTTCAAGTTAGTGCATCAGTAGTGTGGCGCATCCCTTGGGGACGCTGCCTAAGCTAGCTAGTACTGGTGTTTTAGATAGCAAAAAGTGTTGTGGCGCGTCCTTTGGGGACGCGACCTAATGATCTAGTGCTAGCATGGTGCTTGCACGGAAAAGCTAGGGATGGCTTAGTGCTAACACACATTGTGCTCCTTTAGAGGCATTGCTTTTTGGTTGTGGCGCGTCCAAGAGGAACGACGAATAATTTATAGTATGTCCTTGAACATAATGCTAAAGTGGCATATTTTTGGTAAAGTCAGGACGACGGATTGTCATGTGCTCTTTTCAAGCAAGATAATAAGCTAGAATGAGTTCTTAAAGATCAGACATTGGGTAAGCTTCATAGGAAAATGATGCTTCATCAGATAAGCACCACAGCATAATAATGCTTTTGCACCATGATGTATTCTCCGCTTAATGCATCTTCCGCCAAGCAATATAGCACAATGTTGCGCCACTTTGTAAGCAACAAGCATAATGATGCATTAACATCATAATGCCTTTACATGTAACCAACATTGATAAATGTTGCATTTCCTGGTAAGGGACAAGCATATCGATGATGTAACATCGTAATGCCAAGCTAATGCATCACTTTACCAAGTTTGCTTCTCCAGCTTGAGGAGATGTGTTAACGACGCATTCCAGAGTACGTACATAGACCCGGGGTAATTCTTTATCTCGTTCAATAACATATGCTAGAGTATGTATCATGCGAAAAATACTGGTGTTACAGTTAATCTCTTCCGGGTTTTTTTTTCCTACTCAATTTATCTTCTTCCCAGTAAAAATACGTTATTGTTAAACTTTGTTTCTATCCTAGATAAATTTTCATCGCCAATACAATTTTCAGATTTGAATGAGGTCTTAGAGACGATCAAGAAACTGCATTTGGGTAAAGTATTTATCAATTTTATGCAGTAACAATTTTTGTAATCAAGTATAAGTCGTGTAACCATGGTAAATCAAGGTTGATTTTATTTATTTATTCTTTTTATTTTAGGTTTTTCTTGTTACTTATCACTTGATAATTGCGATTTTCACGTTTCGCAACTAAGTACTACAATTGAAAAACTGTGAATTTCACTCGGCATAACTGAATACTGAAGGTGATAATTGTAATTTTCACCCTTCGTTAATTGTGAAAACTGTAAAGTTTACTATTGCAAATTGTAAAAACTGTGAATTCCACCATCATAGAGTGTGAAGATTCCATTTTCCTATGTTTAATTTAAGTGAAAATTAATATTCTCTTATGTTTTCTCCTTTATCTAGGTTGGGTTTTATCTAATAAAAATAATTATAGTGAGAGGAAAATGTTATATTTTCAGTTTTAATTAAACTCAAAAATATGAGGAATGGAGATAAAAAAGGATTGTGAAAAATAAAATTAGGAAAGTGGATTTATTAGGGAAAACTTTTAGGATTATAATTAATCACACAATTTAAATAATTTTTATTTTAAAGAAAAATTCACAATTTTTTAGTTAACAAAATAATTTGAAATGGTTTCTTGATTTAGGGTAATGTCATTTATGTAATCAACTCCTATAAGAGTTAGTTATGGTTTATTTATATATACTCCCTCAATTTTACTTTAGATGTGGATTTTGGAGTTTTCACGTAGATGATGGAAATTAAAAAAAAAAATCTAATCTACCTTTAATAATACCATTCTAAAAATTTAAGCCTCCTAGTTTTTAGTTGTAGAGATGAAAAATATTTAAAAATATATAATGGAATATTTAAAAAAACCATTTAGAAAGTTAAATCTATATAATTTCCTATATTTAAATACTGATTTCAAAACGGTGTAGATGGAATCTTTTTGTCTCTCATTGTTCTTTATATGAGTGAAAAAAACCAAAGCAATTACTCCCTCCGTCTCTAATATAAAGGTAAAATTAGTTTAATAATTAATTTCATAAATTTTTTATGAAATTTATTTTAGTCTAAGAAAAAATTTTAATTTCATAAATATACATCCTCTTTTCTGTCTTTACCTCTTATTCTATTCCTAAAATTAGAAATGTTAAATTAATTGTGATGATTCCCAAATATCGTAAATTAGGATATATGTTGAAAAAATATCTTTGGAGTTGGAATTCCGCCTATCTAATAAGACTACAAAAAATTGAAACTCTATCTCTATAATAGAGATGGGTGAAGTAGGTAATTAAACTGGGACCGAGAAAATAGCAAAAAAAAGAATTAAAAGAAAAAACAAAACCAATTGTTTCCGGATAATCTAAAAAAAAAAGTAAAATAAATAAAAATCTAATCTTATAATTTTAATAATCTTTTGACATCAAACATAATGATGTACGGATAATGATAATAATTCTGGCAACACGCATAATCACCCTAAAAACCCTATCTAGCTCTTATGCACGACATGGGGCGGTAATATTGGTAATCTAAACTTATTATTACACGTAGTATCCACAAACCCTAATTAATCGTAATAAGACAAAAATAAATTATCAAAAATTAATATACGCGTTAATTACTGATTAATGGTACTTTAATGTTGATTAGTACCCTAATTTGTGGCGAACTAATTAATTTTGGGTGTATTAAAAATAATTTTGGTGAATTGCGTGCAAAAGCACGTATCAACCACTAAGTATAAATAAAAGTTTAATGAATTAATGAATGAAGCCACAATAAATCACATTAAAACACCTCCATTAATAATACACATCTTATAGCAGTAGCTCAAAAGAGTCAAACCCCTTAAAAATTCCCTTAATTTTTCATCTCTTACAGTTTTGATGAGGAGATTTCATCATAAATTCCTTCATTCATTCATGAAAAGGAGGGATTAATGGAGTGAAGTAGGGGAGGAGATGATGTACTTTTATAAAAAAAAAAATCAAGTGAGTCAATGAAAAATTTATCGCAAGCAAAATCGTGATTGGTATTGGAAATCTTATAAATATTTCATTACAATCCAAACATTTATGTCTACAGCTCTAAACATTGACTTCATAAACTCAATCACTATACCACCATTAAACACTCCCCTCATTTACATCTCTTCACTAAAATACTCTCTCCCACACCATTGTGAGAGACTAGACTCATCCTACCACCGAGAAAAATTATGAGAGACGTTAATGCATCACTTTCTCGTAAAGCGACGAATGTATTAAACCCCAAAACCTTGTAAGTAGATTTTTGAGTTGCATTACATTCATATTATACTATTCTGAATTCTCTACGTACTAGTACTACTAGTAAGTGTAATAATCTTGTGAAAGATTGTGTTTGACTTGTGACCTTAATTGGACCATTATTAGACCATTTATAGGACCTTAATTAAAAAGATATTATTTTTAATCTTTTATTTTCCGAAGGAAAAAAATTGAAATCATGAAATAGGAAAATAAGAAAAATTTCGGTTTTTATCATTTTATGTTGATGGGATCCAAAATATTAGGGTATGATGACCTTTTACAAAAGTCAACCAACTTGAATATCATACCCATGGAGTATGAACAAATTTGGTTACAAAACTGAGCCACAAATTTGAACAAAATTCTTCTCATAGGCGTGTTAGAAGTGAGATAAACATTGTCAATAGCAAATTATTTGGCTTTCACCGTTAAAACTCCCAAAATAAAAGTTTACAACAACAATAGCAAAAACTTTAATCCCAAACAAACTGGAGTAGGTTAGAAATGCAACCCATTCCGAAGTTACCAAAATGTAAATTCACAAAATAGAAGTTTAAATTGCCAGCCAAGCTAGCAATTCGGAATAGATAAACACCTAAACTACAAATCTTCGAATACCTTTGATAATATCGAAAATTAACCGTAAGTTTAGAAAATACAGTGCATAAAATACTGATTACTGACAATTAAGCTAGCTTGGTAAGTAAGAGTATTGCAGTAAACTCATTCAGTTGTTCATAACAAAAAACATTTAATGGAGTCAAACTGAAAATTGTAACCCTCTAATTTTCAACAATCTGTTTGGGGTTGTTTAACAAATTAACCTCCTATTAAACACACAAACCAACTCAAAAAGAATATAGATATAAAAATGTTAGCATTCAAGTAGTAAATGAAAGAAATAAATGTGTAGTTATCTCTCTTGACCAGCAATATGATGGAATAAATGTAGAACACTAATGGTACTTGGCCCTTTGCTGGCATCATTAAACCCCAACTTATTGACAGTATATGTTTGCTCAATTTACTATAATAAATAGCTCATAAATGTATCAATTGTGGTTTAGCTTAAGTATAACCATGGGCTTGGTATTTTATAAAGCCCATAAGATTTATCATATGCATCTAACGGCTCTAAGTTACTTATACGGTTGACTTTTGCTCCTACATTAAAATGGGGTTAACAAAATCTAAGGTCAAATTCAATGGAGTACGAAAGATTTACAAAAAATAGGCCGCCAAGGAGGCAGTTATAGAATTGGTTGGGAACTCTGGAATTCTGTGGTTTGACAAATTGTGCATCAAAAAATAGAAGGGTAGTAAATTGATGAAAACGTAACTGTTACGAACTACAGCAGCTGTGAAAACGGTTATTAATATAACGTTTGTTAGTTAATAATTGAGAGGGGAAAACCAAGGAAAAGAAGAAAAAAAATTATCAGTGAAATCATGATAAATTGAGGTGATGTGGAAATAAATGTAAATTGCCCAAAATTAGCCGCCATGAGTATCCATTATAAACAAGGTCAAAGAATTCTTCTTGCCACGTAGAATTCATACATTGTTAAACGTATCTGCCCAATTTGATTTAAAAAACTTAGATTCTCATTGATTTTGCATTTATTTGAGGATGAAATAATGGTGCATAGTTGCATACTGCATTCACATTTCTTGATTTCTATAATTTGCCAATACTGCAAACAAATGCAACCCACTATGTAATTCCTAGTTGGTTTGTAGGAGGCAAATCATGTACTATGTAATCATGAATTGCGAAAAACTATCTCCTTAACATTTCTTTGTCGGTTATCTCTATTAGCTCAGAAAGGGTTCAGTCATTATCTCAAAAAAAAAAAAAAAAACACCCTACCAATGATATACTCTTAACTAGCAGCAACGCGCATATACGGATACTAATAAAAAGAAGCCTGATATAGGGGCTCCCACATCAATAGAGGGGCTCCTAGTTGAGCCAAGGTGACCCAATTTTTCTTTACGATAAGGGATGTCCTAGGAGTAAAGTTAAATGTCCATTTTACCCTTTACCTAATAAAAAAAAGACAAATTTATCCTTTAATTAAAAATTTTCCATCTCCTCCATATCTTCTCCTTCTCCATTTTAATCAAACTTCTCAATCGAATCAAAATTTTATCGCCGATTAAATTCTAATTTCGTGATGAAGAATACTAATAAATGTGTAGAAAGTAGTAGTGATGACAATCCGGATAAAACTAAATTACACTAATTAATTTGATGAAATCACGATTTGAAAGATTGATTTTTTATTGTTCAGAGAAACTTACGGTTGGGTTTCATGCCGAACCCAACCGTAACACCAAGAACACCGAAGAACACCATTTTTGCCCAGATTTACGGTTGGGTTTTCAA